>JBBPBX010072431.1:0-18069 GCA_038048925.1 Garcialebias charrua
CCTGCCTCCCTCCAACTTTGTTCTTTGTCTTGTGATTCTTTTCTTTTTTTTCAACCCTTTATTTATACAGGTAGTCTCATTGATTCACAAGAACTAATTCTTAAGCGAGACTTGTTTTAGTGAGCAAATGGTGGGGGTTAAGGGCCTTGCTCACTGGTTCAGAGTGAGGCAAATGAGGGTGGAGGCAGGTACATTTTATTGTTGACAGTACCAGGAGTTTAACCTGTGACGATCTGATCACAGGCCCATCTTCTCTAACCCCTGTGCCACCAGTCCCCCAAATGTTCCCATTGAAGCCTCTCACTACATATCCTTCAAATTGTAAATTAAGGATCTGGCCAGCTGATCTCTCAACGCAATTTATATTTTTTCTTGACGAGAAGATGGGGCGAAGGAGAGCCCTCATACCCTGAAGGGACACGCAGCTAGATACACTATGGATTATTCTGCTTTTTGGAGTTGGCTGGTATCTGGCATATCAACAAATTCAGAAGATGGTGGCAGCAGTTCTGGCAATTGTAAGGCTACCTGTCCTATGAAGGAATGTACAGAGCAGTAAGCTCTCAGACGCTGCATGAGCTGAGCTGTAAGCTGGACATAATTTCTGAGAATCACAGGCCACTTGTGGCTCCTGGGACTCACTAGTGGGAAGGAATCGACCTTGGAGAAGGCTACAAGATCGGTCCAGGGGTGTGACCACAAAATTTGGCTGTTTGGAAATGCCAGTGAGATGTAGCCTACCAGCAGAACTATAGCAGAACTTTGAAGGCAGACATAAAAATTCAAACAGAGGCTGCCTAACTCAAAATAATTGTATCTGAATTTGGCTTCCCCACTCAGTCTTGAATTGGACATCTCAAACTTCTCCTGGTTTTTTATGTGAACGAGAAGCTCCATTCCCCACCAACCTCCCGAGGACATCTGTGGATCTGTGTCAGAGTTGAGCTGGCTGATAGATACTGTGCCATCTTTATCAAGACTATGAAACTTTTTAGCAGTGTCCACGAACAACGCATTGCCCTCGTCGACCTGCTCATGCATAAATGCATTATGATGTCATCAGTATGTTGCTGATTTATGTGCTGGGGACATTTTTTTGCAAATCTCACAGTGTCCTGTTTAGGACAGAGTGTGAAATTAGATTTTATTTTAATTTTTTTACACCTACACTCCCCTTCGTGTTTCCTTTTCCTTATCTGAAAAAAGAGCTGCGCCTCACGAGGCCGGCGGCCTCAGTTGCCTTCGTCTCCCCATGTCTGTTTGTTAAGTTTCTTTCAGACGAGCTGTACTGAAATGTAATTTTGTTGCACTTCGGTGCGATGACAATAAAACTGATTCTGATTCCTATTCTGATTAAACAAAATATACATTTTTAAACATTTCTCTTTTTTTTTTACATTTGAGCCTAATTTATATGAGAACTGGGAGGAGACCCAGAGGAAGACCCAGGACACGCTGGAGGGACTATGTTTCTCGGCTGGCCTGGGAACGCCTTGCGATTCCCCCAGAGGAGCTGCTCCAAGTGGCTGGGGAGAGGGAAGTCTGGGCCTCCCTACTTAGGCTGCTACCCCGCGACCCGACCCCGGATAAGCGGACAAAAAGGATGGATGGATTGATGGATTTATATGAGAACTACAATGTAACTTGAAAAATGAGTGAGGCGCTAATTTTCATTATGGTGTGTGGCTACATCTAGGCATAAGAAATGTTTATTTTGAAAATTTAGTTGACATGTCAAATTCCAAGATTGCTGCTGCCATAAATGCCTGTGTGTTGCAAGTATAACATGAAAAATATGTGAGGTGCAGACTTTAGCCAACAGTATACTCCTGCGTACATTCAGAGGTATGCACATACGAATGGGGATGTAGGAGCGTTCCCCAGCAGGGCATGTACGCGCAAAGCTCAATTTTTACGACAGCGTATGCGGTGTCGCACAATAAACTGCCCAGCGACAGACTGTTTCGTATGCAACACCAATGTTTTAAATGTCCCTTCTTCATCCCTGATCTGGCCTTTTCTTTTTTTTTTTTTTTGCCAAAAGGCAAGCAATCTCTTCCTCCTCCATTGACGCCATGACTGAAATGGTGAAAAATTAAGGAATTTGTGACAATCAAATTAAACTCAGGTCCAGCATGGCTGCAGGAGGGTCTGGAGAATTCCTGGTAAGCTGGCTGCAGGACCAGCGCTCCTGTTTTTGTTGTTGTTGTTGTTGTTGTTTGTTTTTTTAAGAACTTTTTATTAACAACATATAATCACAGAACACAGCTGTGGCTGAGGCTGCCAGCTCTTGTTTATTTTTTATTTTTTTCCCAGACCTGTCAATCAATCCAGTAGGCGTGTCAGCAAATGAGCAATCAGCAACCTCAATTTGGTCCAAAGGTAAACGCTCCTTGTCTTTGGAGCTGACTGAAGCCTCTCAGGGTGGATGCTCGAGTATGATGTCTGACCCTCTGCGTACAGTATGGGCGTACCTATGCATGGACGGACAGACGCGGGAGTATACTGGGGGCTTTATAATGCTGTGCGGCTGCATCTAGGCATAAGAAATATTATTTTAAGAAATGGGTTGCCATGATGGCGGCCACCATACATGTCTGTCCTTCTTGTAAACTGTTAACTTGAAAATTAGGAAATGTGCTGACTTCCATTTTGGTATGTGGGTGCATCAAGACGCCTTTGCTCCTGGTTGTGGACGAAATTGCTCCCTCCACTCATCAGGATCTGTCTCTCTGTGCTGTCAGGGACAAACAAACTAACAAACAAACAAACAAATACAAACAACAACAAAAAGTGCCTTTCTTCTCATACACAGTGTAATTCATACCCATGTGAATATATTCAATAACGTATATAAAAAAAACAATTAAGGGTTGCTTGTATTCCCTGTTCAATTTCAGTAAAAAAAACAAACAAACAAAAAATCACTTTGCTCAAAAACTACAAACGTTCATCATTGAAATATGTCAATGACACAGGACATCAGCGCACCACTATTTTATTTAGGTAATGTTGCCAGCATGATCAGATCCAACAAGTGTTTTCTTTGTTTTGTTTTGATAAAGTAATAGTGCACCTTACACAGCATATCCCAAATTTAGTTATGCTGATACACAGAAGTGAGTATTACAGTATTGCTATTTTTAACCACTTATGGAACCAAAACTTGATTAAAATAACAACAACAAAAAAAATGTTCTTTCATCCTAATTAACACAAAAACATCCTTAACACAAAAAACTTTCTCCTTTCTCCTTAACATCCTTAACACAAAAAACTTTCCCACACATTACCACACAACACAAAGATTTTAACACTGGACTCTGTGTCATCAAACGGGTTATTCACTAAACTCTCGGTCATGTGCTCATTCAGTTTGCACTACTTCTCATATTTGCACTAATGTTTGTATTACATTACTGCCTATAGTCATACTACTGTTTACATTCACTGTTTACATTTATTAATACTGTTTACATTTATTACTACTGTTTACATTTATTACTACTGTTTACATTTACACTACTTTTATATCTACACTACTGCTGATACATATACAGTATTCTCTGACTAGCCTTATTTAAGGATGCCCAATGTGCCTTATGTGCCTTACTGCATATGCCACTTTGCCTCTATACCAACATCAACTACCTCATACATATACTGTGTACATTAACTCATATGCTGCTTTGCCACTCTTTGCAAATGTCAATGCTAGAACCTTCAGTTTATTTTATAGATATACTTTTTATACTACTATGCAAAAACTCAGGACAGTATTACACTTTTATTATTTCATTTTATGCTTATGTTCATTAAATGTTTAGTGTTTTAGTGTTGGTGTAAATTTTCATACTTTTATACTACTATGCAAAAACTCAGGACAGTGTTACACTTTTACTATTTTATGCTTATGTTTATTAAATGTTTCAGTGTTTTAGTGTTTAAATGGTTACTGTTGCACCGAGGGACTGAGAGAAACGCAATTTCAATCCTGTGTATGTCCTGTACATATTGCAGTTCTGACAATAAAGTTGACTTTGACTTTGACTTTTTTTTATTAAATAAGCTGTCAATTTATTGGCCTGTTGTTCATCAACATTTAATTAAAATTAAATTACTGTTTGTAATGTTTAACAAAACAGACATTAAAAAGTGCATAACTGATGACATAAACCTCCATAGTGAGGATAATTTAGCACATAAACAAAAATATAATCAACTTTACAAGAACTCGTATGCAACAGTGTTTCAAACATTTCAAGATTATTACCCAACACTAAATTACAAACCTAAAACTTAATCCCTCTGTCCTCCTCTTTCTGTCTCCACAACTCTTTCCCATTTTTACTCAGTGGAGACAATTAAAGTGTGACAGTCTGGCTCACCTTGTAAGGAAGAACACATGGCATTTTAATTACAGGCGGACAACACTGGGGCCTCCACGCTGTTTTACAGGTTCTCCGATAAAGCCCTAATGTACCTGACAGAGAAGGCAAACTAGACCTGAAATTACAGGGATTAATGTTTCCACGACCAACCACTTCAAATGGGCGCTCTGACGTGAGTGCCATGCAGGGGAACAGGCAGAAAATCCACTTAAAGCATCATTTATTTGGCATTATTCATTCTTGAAAGCGCAGCATGTTTCAGCAAGCTTTGTTGATGAATGTGCGCTCCTTGCCAGGCAAACTTTAATTTGAAGAGCTCAGTGTTAGCGGTGCAATAATTGTCAGGATAAGGGAAAGGCAGACAGAAGGCCCAAAGGACGATGCCTTATAGCTGAAGCTGAATAGAAATGTTAAATGGTTGCTTTGATCTGCATTCACAGAGCACTTTCTACAAATTGTCCAGTCAAATTGCAGCATTTGGAAAACTAGAAGATGGATTGTACTTTGTAAATTAGCGACACTTGAAGTGTAAAACAATCCAAATTTGGTTTATTTAGTCATTTTCATAAATAAATATGCCACTTTGCCTATATACCAACATCAAATACCTCATACATATACTGTGTACATTAACTTATATGCTGCTGTGCCACTCTTTGCAAATGTCAATGCTAGAACCTTCAGTTTATTTTATAGATATACTTTTATATTTTATACTACTATGCAAAAACTCAGGACAGTATTACACTTTTATTATTTCATTTTATGCTTATGTTCATTGGGTGTTTGGTGTTTTAGGGGTGTTTGGTGTTTCAGTGTTGGTGTAAATTTTCATACTTTTATACTATTATGAAAAAACTCAGGACAGTGTTACACTTTTACTATTTTATGCTTATGTTTATTAAATGTTTTAGTGTTTAGTGTTTAGATGGTTACTGTTGCACCGAGGGACTGAGAGAAACGCAATTTCGGTCCTGTGTATGTCCTGTACATATTGCAGTTCTGACAATAAAGTTGACTTTGACTTTGACTTTTGACTAAATAAATAAATAAATGAATAAATAAATAAATAAATAAATAAATAAATAAATAAATAAATAAATAAATAAATAAATAAATAAATAAATAAATAAATAAATAAATAAATAAGCAGCAGGGACATATAAAGAGAAAAGTGTCATTAAAGAGCACTTTGAGGATTTTCATTAATGAAAAGTGCATTATAAATTAAATTCATTATTATTATTATTATTATTATTATTAAAGGTTTCAATATAATTCAAACGTGAGTTTTAACAACAATAAGTCTTCCACCATCCACTACCATTTCTTACTATTCTTCTCTCACCATATGTTTCCTTTTTCAAAAGCAGGAACTCACGTTGTTGTACATCTAGAAAAGAATAGGACCAATTGGTTGATGTTGATAACTGTGCAGTAGACACTATTTTTACATGGCTCACATATGGCCCACCACATCAAGTCAGGGATTAGGTCATATTTCGTCAAAATAAATTACTGTATGCCCATTTTCAGATTCCTGAATTTCTAGGCTGTGTTTTGGTAGCCAGATCCTCCTGACATCATGAGCAGACTTTGTTTTCATAAAGTTCCAAGAGAACAAGCTTTGGCAACATTTTACAAAATCCTTAAGTTATGTGTTGATCAACACAAATGAATGTGAAAAATCTCATCAAAATTGAGCATTGAAAACCATTACATGTAATATGAAACGTGGAGGAGGGAAAGGAGACAGAGGGAGAAGAGGAAAGTGAAGAATGTAGGACTGAGGGTTGCAACTCTAAACGTGGAGACAACTGCATGCAAAGGTATAGAGCTGGCTGACATGATGCAGAGAAGGAAGGTAGATGTTTTCATTCAACCTTTATTTATACAGGCTAGCCTCGTTGAGTCACGGAGACTCATTTACAAGAGGGACCTGTCTCACTCACACCCAACAACCATCCACTCTCACACCTAGGGTCAATTTAGAGTCACCAATCAGCCTAACAAGCATGTTTTTTGGTCTGTGGGAGGAAACCGGAGTACCCGGAGGAAACCCACGCATGCACGGGGAGAACATGCAAACTCCACCCAGAAAGGCCCCGGACCGGGATTTGAACCGGCAACCTTCTCGCTGAGAGGCAGCAGCTCTACCAGTTGTGCCACCGTGCTGCCCAGATGTTTCATGTGTCCAATAAACCAAGTGGAAGGGCAGCAAGGCCCGCAGCATTGGAGCAAGGTTCAAACTGTTTTACCACGGTGTGGATAGAAAGAGAAATGGAGTAGGGGTGGTCCTGAAGGAGGAGCTGGCAAAGAATGTAGTAGAGGTGAAGAGAGTGTCAGATAGGGCGAATTGCCTGAAAGTAGAAGTAGAAGATCTGATGCTAAACATTGTCAGTTGTTATGCTCCACATGTTGGATGTGATGTGGTGGAGAAAGATATATTTGGGAAAGATCTGGATGGTGTGATAGACAGTATTCCCAGGAAGGAAAGAGTGGCAATTAGAACAGACCTGAATGGAAATGGTTAAGGAAACAGCAGACGAGGAAGTGGTGGGTAGGTTTGGTTTCAAGGGAAAAAACAGGAAAGACTGTGGCTGCGTCTCAATTCAGGGGCTGCATCCTCATGAGGACCTAGCCTAGCTGGGCCGAGTAGGCCACACACTCACAAGACCGGGTGGGCTGAGCGAAACTGCTGAAATGGGACGGTCTAGTCTTCAGGTTTGCCGGCCTTGAAGTGGGTGGGGCGTTCTCTTGAAGTGGGTGGGAAGTTCTTGTGTGTGCGCTTGGTGTGTGTGGAAAGAGAAGGGACGATGCTAAAATATATTAGTTAGCTGAATACATGTATATATATTAGTGTTTCTGAGTTTACTGTTTGTTAAAGCTGCTATATGTAACTTTTCTAACAATATATTTTTAACATATTTCTTCACTCTGTCACTAGATTGATGTTAGAGAGGTAATCTCTGAAAAAAACTAAAAAAAAATATTGTCCCCTTGCTTCTCCAGGTGGTAAATAAGCATTTCTAAAAAGAAAAAGTGACCCGCCATTTTCCAGCCAATAAAAACAAAGTTTGTAACCAGCCAATAAAAACCGAGCTTGAATTCGAATCAGCCAATAAAAACAGAGCTTGAATTTGAATTTTAACAGACCACAAGGGGGCAGTGCCATATATGGCTCTGAGGGGGAGGGATCAGAATGCTTTGCTTGTTGAAATTTTTTCTAAGTGCTGATGTTCTACAGAAACTGCAGACTCCACCTTTAAGAACTGATTACAAATCAGCGTATAACGGGCGATCTGTTAAAACCCAGAGTGGACCTATGAAATGCAAGTTGTCCAGTAGCTCAGTTGGTAAATCAACCTGCGATTGGTGCAGAGATAGTTTTCTCAAAGCTGGTTCGAATCTCACTCGGTACGGTTAAAACTTATTTTACGTTTGTCTTTTATTGGATAAAAAAATGAGGACTGAGATTAAAAGGAAGGAGTTTGTGAAACTCCTTCTTCTTTTTTTTTATCCAATAAAAGACAAACGTAAAATAAGTTTTAACCGTACCGAGTGAGATTCGAACCAGCTTCGAGAAAAGCATCTCTGCACCAATCGCAGGTTGATTTACCAACTGAGCTACTGGACAACTTGCATTTTGTAGGTCCACTCTGGGTTTTAAAAGATTGCCCCTCAGAAAATCCTTGCTACGCACGTGTAAAATAATCTGATTTGTAATCAGTTCTTCAAAAACAGTAAACTCAGAAACACTAATATACTGTATATTCAGCTAACACATTTTTTTTTGTCGTTTCTGTAGTTAAATTTTAATGAGATATATTCGAGCTGAGGTTGTTTGAGATGACTAAATAAAGGTTGAATGAATATTCGCGCTGAGGTTGTTGTTAAAACGAGCTGATGACTCAACAACACGCAGCAGCCCCGACCCTGCACGCAGAAAGTCCCCCCCCCGCGAAATCTCTGCTGGCGCTATGAATTCTGGGATAGCCTCCGTCTTGAAGGTTCCACGAATGCATCCTTCGATTTCGGCAGGAAGTAGGCCGCATTCCTCGGCCGCATGAGGAGGAGTCTTCGAATTGGGACAGTCCTCCGCGCGGGGCAATGACGTATGCGGCCGACAAATGCGCACTCATGAGGATGCAGCCCCTGAATTGAGACACAGCCAGATAGTGGTGGAGTTTACCAAGAGAATGGAAATTACTGTAGTCAGCACCTATTTCCATTAGAGGGAGGAACATAGAGTGACCAATAAGAATGGAGGAAGGTGTATGCAGGTTGACTACATTCTGTGTAGAAAATGAAAACGGGGAGGTTGGGAACTGTGGCAGGGGAGAGCATGGCCAGACAACATTGGATGATAGTGAGTAGAATGACTGTTGTTGTGAAAAAGATTTTAAAAAAGTAAAATAAGAGAAAAAGACCAAATGGTGGAAGATACAAAAGGAAGAATGTTGTAAGAATTTCAGAGAGGAGCTGTTAAAGCTCCACAGACATGATTTTTGTACTTTTCATAAAATGGCTCAACATATATATTTATTATCATTGAACTATGTTCGTTTTTGCAAATAAAATGTTAAATTAATGGAAAATTCCATTTTAAATTGGTTTAAATTTCGCGCAGTGTTTCTCCCTAAACTTCCGGTATTTTCCGTCACGTGATCGTGACGTAAGCTCCAGACGTTGCTCCAACGCGCACATTGAAAAACAATGGAGGATGATACAAACGCATCCGTCGAATTTAGCAATTTAAAAGTTTAGATTTTAGCGATTTGTCTTCAGTGAAGCCAAAGTTATTTCAAGTGATCAACAAGAAACAGCAGGTTATAATTTTTTTCTACTGCTGCTGTTTTTTGTAGACTTTTCACGTTCAGGAAGTGAGCAAGTGTCTGGAGTTACAGCAGCTGCAAGTTGATGAGACTGAAGGCTTCTACAACATCTAAATCGTTTACATCGCACTGAAATGGTAATATATTAATTAATGTTTCTAATAATTATTCAACATTAATTTATAGTTTAAAAATGAGTCCCTTTTAAAATATCTGTTAAATATTTTAGATGATTATTCTAGCATACTTTCTGAAAAACATCATTCATATTTCCAGTTGTAATTTGCATGTTTACATGCACTAAATGTTCACTAAATATGTTGGGTTTGTGTTTGTGTGTGAGTGTGTGAGAACTCACCTTGCAGTTCCTGAGTGCTGGAGATGGAGTTCTTGGATAACCAGCTGCTGCCAATCCGGTTAACGAGTCCAGCTGCTATTTAAGCCTTGGAGGAGGTTCCAGTCTTCGCTGAATCATTCAGTCGCCTTGGGTACTGTGAGACAGCCATTTTAATGTTTTCCTTCGTGAACTTATGTTTAATCAGCTTATGTCTCCCTGTGTTTTCAAGACAAATCTGTGACTCACCTCTGGAACCCAAACTGGACAAGCTGCCTCCAAACTGGACTCCTTCTGAGAAAACTCTGTACTCCAGCCTGACACTCCTCCACCAGCTGCCACCTGCAAGACACTACTTGGGACTCTTGGATAAATGCATGGAATTACTCACCTGGTGGACACTCACCTCATCTGGTCTGCCTCCTCCAAGTTCCTTCTGTAAGAGAGAGAGACTTAATCAATCACTAAAAACTTCAATATTCCCCAACATTATAATTAATACTTTTCCCCTTTCCTTCCAGGAACCCTGACTGCCTTTACCCCAGCACTGTAAATAAACTCACTTAACTGATTACCTGTGTCTGTGATCCTTCTCAGCCTTGGTCTGAATTTGAGTACATTTTCAGTAATTATTTACCACAAAATATATATAAAGTTTATGTCAATCATTAAATTTAAATATTAATTTATATCAAATACCGTAAAAAAAATAAACATAAATTTCCATAGCTGGATCATCATTTCCATAGCTGTATCATCATTGTATATTTGTTTTCAGCTGTTTTAATAAAAATATCAGTTTGTGTTTTCAGGTTTCCAGGTCTCCAGTCCATCACAGAGACACCTGGACAGGTCTCCAGTCCATCACAGAGACACCTGGACAGGTCTCCAGTCCATCACAGAGACACCTGGACAGGTCTCCAGTCCATCACAGAGACACCTGGACAGGTCTCCAGTCCATCACAGAGACACCTGGACAGGTCTCCAGTCCATCACAGAGACACCTGGACAGGTCTCCAGTCCATCACAGAGACACCTGGACAGGTCTCCAGTCCATCACAGAGACACCTGGACAGGTCTCCAGTCCATCACAGAGACACCTGGACAGGTCTCCAGTCCATCACAGAGACACCTGGACAGGTCTCCAGTCCATCACAGAGACACCTGGACAGGTCTCCAGTCCATCACAGAGACACCTGGACAGGTCTCCAGTCCATCACAGAGACACCTGGACAGGTCTCCAGTCCATCACAGAGACACCTGGACAGGTCTCCAGTCAAGACATCTCAGCTGCATTTTTTGACCAAACAGGACGGTTTAAATCAAACGGATTCATAAAGATGCATCTAAAATTGTTTTTGTTTTAAATAAATGTAAATTTACAACAATATAAAAAAAATATTGATGGATAAAAATACACAAATAAAAACTAGTTAAAAATATACAAGCATTAATTTTGGCACCACCATTTGCAGATTCAATAAGATTTCATCAAAAACAAACCTTTAACAATTTTAATAAAAACTGAACTAGTCAAAAGGATGCTGGTTTACTTTTCTGAACTAGTCAAAAGGATGCTGGTTTACTTTTTTTTCTAAACATGTCACCATAAAACATTTTTTAGTTTGTAACCTTAAAAAAGACAACACTCAAATGAAGCATCACAAAATGTTTATTCTCAAGTTTGAATTAGCTTGTTTTCACTTTAACAGCAGGGTCGTGTTCTCCCTCTTTGTTTCTGTTGCTTTAGTTCTCCATGGGCAAGAAGAGTTGAACAAAGAGACGCGTCAGCGGATTTGGATGACGTGTAGGGAGATTTGATCACATCATCCAACACCTTAAACAGAAAAGTGGGGCTTTGTTATATATATACCAGTAATGAAGTATTTATATGATTAAAAAAAATAGGGTGAATATCGTTTGAATTAACAGGTCTCCAGTCCATCACAGAGACACCTGGACAGGTCTCCAGTCCATCACAGAGACACCTGGACAGGTCTCCAGTCCATCACAGAGACACCTGGACAGGTCTCCAGTCCATCACAGAGACACCTGGACAGGTCTCCAGTCAAGACATCTCAGCTGCATTTTTTGGACCAAACAGGACGGATGAAATCAAACGGATTCATAAAGATGCATCTAAAATTGTTTTTGTTTTAAATAAATGTAAATTTACAACAAAATAAAAAAATCTTGATGGATAAAAATACACAAATAAAAACTAGTTAAAAATTTCAGAACGTATGTTAGAATAAACATCTAAAATATTTAACAGATATTTTAAAAGGGACTCATTTTTTAAACTATAAATTAATGTTGAATAATTATTAGAAACATTAATTAATATATTACCATTTCAGTGCTATGTAAACGATTTAGATGTTGTAGAAGCCTTCAGCCTTGTCAACTTGCAGCTGCTGTAACTCCAGACACCTGCTCACTTCCTGAACGTGAAAAGACTACAAAAAACAGCAGCAGCAGAAAAAAAATTATAACCTGCTGTTTCTTGTTTATCACTCGAAATAACTTTGGCATCACTGAAGACAAATCGCTAAAATCTAAACTTTTAAATTGCTAAATTCGACGGATGCGTTTGTATCATCCTCCATTGTTTTTCAATGTGCGCGTTGGAGCAGCGTCTGGAGCTTACGTCACGTGACGGAAAATACCGGAAGTTTAGGGAGAAACACGACGCGAAATTTAAACCAATTTAGAATTGATTTTTCCATTAATTTAACATTTTATTTGCAAAAACGAACATAGTTCAATGATAATAAATATATATGTTGAGCCATTTTATGAAAAGTACAAAAACCATGTCTGTGGAGCTTTAAGGGCTCTGGGTAGTAAGAAAGATAATCCAATTGACTGGGCTACAATAGCAACAGTAATCAGAGAGACAGGTAAGAAGGTGCTTGGTGTGTCATCTAGACAGATAATTGATGATAAGGAAACCTGGTTGTGGAATAGTGAAGTGCAGGACACCGTTCAAATAAATAGTTTAGAAGAATATAGAAGACCTATGATAGTGAGAGGTCTTAAGGGAGGAGACAGGACTATAAGAGTCAGAGAGTCAGAGTCAGAGAGTCTTTATTGTCATTTGCACCGCATGTGGTACATGTGATGAAAACGAGATTATGTACACGGGGTCCCAGTTACATCCAACAACAAATGCAAGAGAAAAACAGTAATAACATCTAGAATTAACTAAGAAAAACATCAACTAGTAATACACTAAGCTCTAATGTAGTGGAAAAACATCATTATATACAGCAGCACGAACATGAATCTGTATGAGCAGATGGTCACAAATGAACACAGCAACAAGAAAACAGATCAGCATTGTCCGATGGGACCATGGTCCCATGGGACATAGAGCAAAGAGGGTGGTAGCTAAGGCAAAGCAGAAGGCATACAGGGAGGCTTGACACTAAAGAGGGTAATAAGGACTTATTTGGCAAGACGACTGACAAGACCAGTGGCAAGACAGAGGGATCAGGCTGGAAAGGATGTGCAGCAGGTTAGACTTGTTAAAGATTTGAATGCTAATGTTCTAACAAGTCAGGAGAGTGTGACGGGAAGATGGAAGGAGTACTTTGAGGAGCTAATGAATGAAAAGAATGAAAGAGAAAGAAGAGTAGAGGTCATATAAACTGTGGACCAAGAAGTGGGAAAGATTAGTGAGGGTAAAGTCTGGAAAGCTCTGAAAAGAATGAAGTAGGGGAAGGATGTAGGACCTGATGACATACCAGTGGAAGTTTGGAAATATCTTGAAGAGATGGCAATGAGGTTTTTGACTCAAATTTTCATTGGCATATTTGAGAGTGAGAAAATGCCTGAGGAATGGAGAAGAAGTGTGCTGGTGCCCATTTTTAAAAACAATGGCAATGTACAGAGTTGTAACTACAGGGGAATTCAGTTGATTAGCCACACGCTGAAGATCTGGGAGAGAGTTGTGGAAACAAAACTTAGACGAGAGGTGACTATTTGTGAGCAGCAGTATCAATCAATCAATCAATCACCTTTATTTAACCAGGTAGAGCCCGTTGAGACCGAGATCTCTTTTACAAGGGTGATGAAGGAATTCAGTTTTGGGTGTTCAAATGAGCCAGGCGTCTCTTGAAGCAAATATGATTTATTGAAAAAGATACAGGTTAACAGAATAAGCAGACATCATTAGATCAATGTGCACATACGATCTGAGGATTCGTTGAACAGACCTGTCGCTCGAAGTCTTCTCAAGAAATGCCAGCTCACCCCTTCTTGGTGTGAGATATCATAAAATGTTTTGGGCTTTTGCTGTTTTCTTATTGGTCAGCTGAACTGATAACGATGGTTGCCATAGCAACTGAGATTTATAGCCAGGCCAAGGTCTCTCTCCAGTGACCTGCATTAGATTGTGTGTGCCTCTTTGTTTCAGCATAAGAGTCTAAGAAGAGTTTAGATTCAAACTGGTTTTACATTTATATTTCTCCTGTGAACATTCTGTGTCATGAACTAAGTGTGTTGCATAAACTAAGTGTATTTCTGATGATGTAATAAAGATGTACCTGTTGTTTAGATCAGCCAAATTCTGTTTCTGCTTGCCCTTCCCCCCTCTGGAATGTGTTGACCTCCGAGAGTTGCTACAAGCTACAGGTCTGATCAAAACTGCACACCGGTAAGATTAACATGTGCACAGTGCCTTAAGCATCTAAACATGATTGTATAAAACCTTTGTGATTACATGAAATACAGTTGTGAATGAGTATATAGGTTTAATCATAATTGCGTATATAATGGTGCTTTATCCTTCACTCCCTCTCTCGGCCAATCGAAGATCGTCCGAAACCCCCTGCACAACTCCAGTCGGGCCCCCTGAAGAGGACCCCATCCCAACACCACATCCAAACAAATCACCAAACCAAAACCAAGGCAATGTAATTTAACCAGCAAAATCAACTAAATCCAAACCAACCCCATCTGACTCCAAGACTAATCACTAACCCATCACCAAAACAATAATCACAACAACCTAATCTACCAAATCATAAGAGGATAAATGTAATCATCACTTCAACATCATCCCCCCACCTGGATTCCTCCGCCTAACTCCTCATCCACTCTACAGGTATCTGGACTCAGCCAAATACCTGAGAGCTCCTCCAGCCGGTAGCGAACTGCGTCTGGCCCCTATCCGACCCCACAATCAACCAACCCGAATAACCTCGAACTGACTCCATCATCGCTCCTCAAAACAAAAAATAAAAACATGAAACACACCGGAAAACAACAAGACATCATTGAATTAATGTGATTAGGACAAAAGCAACACCTCTCCATTCCATCACCAAACACCCCCCACCACTACAGGTATCTGTTCTCTGCCAAATACAAGTGAGTTTGTACGGCAGGCGATGGCCTGCACCCCGCCTGCACCAGGGGAAACGCCGTCCCAAAATCCTCCACCTCCTTGGAAGCAATCATCTTCGAGATCTTTGCCCGTGCACAAGGTGTCACACACCCCATAAATAGGCAGAACAGAACCAGAATCGCTAGTGGCAAGGCCAAGAGCTTGACCAACACCTGAGGCCATGACCCTCTCGTGAACCAAGACAGTGCATGCCACAGCCCTGTATGCGCCTCCTCCGTCTGATGCTTCTGAAGCTCACTCAGATGGCGCAGGGCCACTGTCACCCTGACCTGTGGATCTGAAACAGACGCATCAGGTATAAAGGTACAGCAGGTGTTATTATCAATCATCTCACACACTCCATTAACAGATGCCTTAAACAAATCCATCAGCAATCTATGATGTAAAGACACAACATGCATGGCCCACCGCTCTGCAGAGGTGGTCCCTAACGCCTGTACCGACTCATAAATGAACATCCCAAATTGGTAATCTAAAGCTTCCACGTGCAACAGGTGGTCCCCGACTTTCGATCCCGGGAAGAAGCTACGCTTCCATTCCACTGGGACCTCTGAACCCCAAGAAGACTCGAGCTGACTGACGTCAGAAGTCTTCGACCGTCCCACATAGTGAGAACCGTTACTCAAAGACACCAGGTACGACCCCTCTGTAACCGCAACAGGTGCACAGCACCCAGTCCAGTTCGCTGGCAAGGTCAGGAATACCTGATGTCCACACAGCCAGGCCAGAGCCTCGACCGGATATGTGCCATTACTGCCAGGCACACCCATGAACTCCCTTCCTGGATGGTACACCGCTCGGCACCTCTCCTCAGGGAGTGACCCCACTACCACCTGATATGAGTCCTGATGATGGACGCGGTGCACACAGACAGGAAACTGTCCATTGGATGGCCAATCAACAAACTGAGCTAACACCATCGGCTGTGATAATGTGCTCAATTTGCACCTTTTAGGCTGACATTGCAGGTTCTCCCTGAAGAATCCTCTGGAGCTAATCTGCAGAACACAAAATGACAGCATTCGGTCAAGAGGTTTAATATTCAATGGCAGCTGCGAGTCAGCAACAGGAAGTGGGGTACAGATGTAAGACTCAGACTTGTGACGGCTTCTGGCCAAGAACTGTGCATACCTGTACCAAGAGTTCCTCTGAAAGACCAGAAAAATTCATCGACAGATGACCAGCATCCTGTACCTGCGTCCATGCCCCCTGCATGAGGACATCTCTCTTGTCCCTCTGATGAGGTACGGGATGACAGCTCGGATGACCTGGTATCACACAGAAATACTCCAACAACAGAATGATGGAAACGATAATCAATGACCCCACACCTCCAGCCACCATTAGCCTCTTCTGCCCCTCAGCCATGCTTGATCTAGTTCGAAATCCTCTACAGTGTCACACTTTGAACCCTGAAATGTGATGAAACACAACAGAAACACAAATTCCCCCTTCTCAGTTAAATCTGCAGAACCTGAAAAGGTAAATACACATGAAAAATCAGCTTTGAAAAACCAACCACCAAACGCATGCACAGTTAACAAAATCTTCTTTTTCTCCTTGCTTTTTTTTTAATTAACACAGGAAATCACTGGAACCGCACCTGTAAAAAATACATCCTCAAAATGAATAAATCACTCTCCCATTGAATTTTGAACCAGAAATAAGGAATTGGTGAACAACCCCTAATATTTTATGATTTTAACACTGAAATTGAAAAATGTAACTCCAAACCCTCGAAAGTTAGACCTGGTAATGAATTAAAGTATGTGTTGTTCTGTTGAATTCTAATTTTAGAATAGAAGTAAGTTTAATTGATGAAAGTTAAAAGTTAAAATGTAGCAGCAAATAGTTAACGACTAAATTAAATCTAATATAAGAATTAGGAGCAGCTTGTAACACTAATTTAATATTAAAGGTGAAATCTAATATCTAATCCTAAGTGTGTGATCTTTCAAATGTGATTTAAGATTTAACACTAGGAATACCAAACATATGTACTTGAACATATTTTACATATAGCTCCCATGGGAGACTGTAAAATGACAGATTGAGGAATTTGCATTCCATTAGGTGTGTGTGACCCCCTGGGGCTGAAGTCTTTTGTGTGCTCAAAACATCCCCCAGTAGCATAAACAAAACATCTCCCCCATATTCCAACAACAACATTCCTTCTGTAGGTTGAAAGTGCAGCTTTTTACAACACAGACCAAACTTTTGGAGATGTTGATGACTCTTTGCAAATGTCAACGCTAGAAACTTCAGTTTATTTTATAGATACTGTATACGTTTTATACTTTTTATACTACTATGCAAAAACTCAGGACAGTATTACACTTTTATTATTTCATTTTATGCTTATGTTCATTGGGTGTTTGGTGTTTTAGGGGTGTTTGGTGTTTCAGTGTTGGTGTAAATTTTCATACTTTTATACTATTATGAAAAAACTCAGGACAGTGTTACACTTTTTTACTATTTTACTATTTTATGCTTATGTTTATTAAATGTTTTAGTGTTTAGTGTTTAGATGGTTACTGTTGCACCGAGGGACTGAGAGAAACGCAATTTCGGTCCTGTGTATGTCCTGTACATATTGCAGTTCTGACAATAAAGTTGACTTTGACTTTGACTTTGACTGCCTCTAAGCGAGCAGGTCCCCGGTTCAAATCCTGGTCCGGGGGCCTTTCTGGGTGGAGTTTGCATGTTCTCTCCGTGCATGCGTGGGTTTTCTCCGGGTGCTCCGGTTTCCTCCCACAGTCCAAAAACATGCATGTTAGGCTGATTGTTAACTCTAAATTGACCCTAGGTGTGAGTGAGACAGGTCCCTCTTGTAAATGAGTCCCCGTGGCTCAACGAGTCCAGCCTGTATAAATAAAGGTTGAATGAATGAATGAACAAACTGATATGGAGAGAACACAAATTCTGTAAGAATAAAAATACTAAATCTATTACAGTACTGTACAAAGTCAGAGACCCATTGAATGATAAAGCTCTGTATTTGTTGTATAACACAATCATTTTTCCACACTCAAAAGTATGAATGTTTACATGAAAACTGGAGTGAAACAACTTTATTCAATTTTATTTCACTCAGCA
>JBBPBX010072432.1:0-18068 GCA_038048925.1 Garcialebias charrua
AGAGAAGGAAATTGTTTAGGAAAAGTATCTGAGTGAGAGACTTTCAGACGCTAGATGAGAGTTTTAGCTGAAACTCGACAAAAACAATTTCAGTGTAAGTCAGTTTGACATTTTAGCTGAACTTTGACACCTTTTCACTTGCAGAAATGACACATTGATGTTTCACATTTAAAGAATAACAGCATATAACATATATCATGAAAATGACAAAAGTTATTCTTTTGATCACATCAGCCTAAAATCAAAGATAGAAATAGTCTCTTTTGGTGACTATGTTCTCAGATTACAGCTAATGGAATGATTTTGTGGTAAATGTCTTGCTTTACTGAGAGGTCAGTAAAGGTCATCACTGGACAGTTCAAAAACCTTAGTTTGACCCTGGGTAGGTCCACTACATCTCCCCCCTTTTGGAAGCCATCGCCAGTCCTTGGGGATGGGGTCCAACACGAAAGGAAACCTTGAACTGTCTTTGATCTTGGAGTAATCCAGCAAGTGGAAAAGAAAAATCAAAATTATAATCCCATAAAGTTTTTGGAACTTCCATACTGTTCGGAGGTAATCCCATTGCGAAAAGCTTTTACTCCCTTGGAAAACTGAGTCTGTTAACTCTTGGAAAACAAAGTCTGTGATCCTTTGGAAAACAAAGTCTTATAATCCACAGCGGTAATTCCACAACGATAATTCCATATCGATTAGAGTTGGCGATTGATCAGCAACAATTGTTTTCATAATCAGCATGTAGAGGGAATCCCTCGATTGACGCAGAGGAGGCGACCCTTGGACGAAGGTTGAAGACCAAGCGTTGGAGCTGCAGGTCCCCACATCGAAGGTTGTTGGCTGGTTGGTTTCCAGTCAGTGCCACTCTGGTTCTATGTGTCATGCAATTATGTGGTTTTTTTAGGTGGGCTTATGATTGGGATTTTACATTAGGCCCTACCTATATGCACCTGGTATGTAAGCTATCATGGTTTAGATCAGCTACAATTACCAATTAAGGGGTGGATCAATTCTGTAAAATTAGATATAGGGATCTATACCTATAAAATTTTGGAGGGCTTCTGTAACGAAGGCCTCTAATTCCAAACTATTCCTCCATTCATTACTTAGTTTAGGTTAAACTAAAATAGAAAAATGAAATATAGTTTGATCTAAATGTCTGTTGTCTTTTAGACGAACGACGTAGGATTTGGTATTCCTAATAAATTTTGAAGTCTATGGCGAGACTCATCAAAATGAATAGATAATCTAGAATAGAAACGATCGAATCGGTTCAATTTAGAAATTGTGAGACCAGTGTAGTTTATGGTACCTTGAGTAGCTTTAAACTACATTGACTCTTCGACGATTGAGATTTAACAAAACGAACTGTATGTTGGCATAGTTAAATCCATATCATTCATTAACCAATGTTAATACAAAACCTTTTTGGCTGGGAGTGTTCAGAACCAAACAATATCTCAACTAATGACAACAGTAATGACTAAACAACAAGGAAACAACGTTTCACTGCTTCGACACACTCTTGTCGTCAGATTCCAAAGTGCAACACACAAGAAAAACAGGTCTCAACTTTATGACCGAGGTCAAATTAAATCTCGTGGATTTAAACGGTTGTTAAGGTTAGTTTTTGTTGTGGGTTTTAGGCTTAGCGTTTCTAAGTTCAAATTGGACAATGCGACTTATAGGGTGGAAATACGGTAGTTTAAACCTGATTAGTTTATTTACTAACTTGTGTTTGGACGACCTTATTATCCCATGAAGTCGGTGTGTTTGTGAGATCTTTGTCTTTTGTGGAGTCATTGAACGCCTTGTAAGGTTTGATCTGATTTCGATGTACCCATTTAGCAATTGGCTCTTTGCGGCCTTTGCTGATTTTGATTTCGTAGACGACTGAGGACACTTTGTCTGTTATCAGATGAGGTCCAGTCCACCTGGGCATTAGTTTGCGGGCGAGAGTTCCGGTCTCGGACCCTCCTTTCCCGGTTGCTGGGGCGAACGTATAGTACCAGACTCTGTCTCCCACTTGGAGTTCATTGTGAGAGGCCTTTTGGTCGTAGTACGCCTTGCGTCCTTCAGCAGATTTTTCCAGGTTTTTCTGGGCGAAAGCAAAAGTGTTTCTGAGGTGTACATTCAAATCTTTCATGTATTGTTGTGTAGTGTAGGCTGTCGCCATGGCGGCGTCGCCTGGTTGGTACAACAGGTGTAGAGGGAGAGTCATTTGTCGACCGGTCATCATCTCGAAGGGAGAGATGCCAGTTGATGTGTGTGGAGTGGCTCTTATGGCCATGAGGACCAGAGGGAGTTTCACGTCCCAGTCCTTGTGGTTTGCAGCCACGTATTTCTTCAAAATACTCACCACAGTTCTGTTTGCTCTCTCTACTTGGCCTGAAGCCTGTGGGTGGTAGCCGACATGAAAGTTGGCCTTGACGCCTAGCGTCTTCCACAGTTCTTTCATCACTTCACCTGTGAAGTGTGTACCTTGGTCTGAGTTCACCCGAAGGGGAAGTCCAAACCTTGAGAATATATGATTCATTAACAACATAGCAGTGGTTTGTGCTGTGTCGTTAGGAGCTGGTAGGCATTCTACCCATTTGGTGAATGCACAGGTTACCGTGAGAAAATATTTATTTCCTCTAGAGCTCTTAGTAGGGATGGGAATTGATAAGAAATTATCAATATCGATGCCTTTATCGATGTCATTTATCGATTCGATTCCTTATCAATTCTGTTATCAATTCTCATTTGGGTAATAAAATATAGTAAACCATTTGTGTTCATAAAGAATTTATTTATGGATATTTTCCCATATTTTTAGACTAATTTTTCGCTCTGATTCTTCGTTTTTCATTTTTGGCGAAAATGGTGCAGTACCAGTTTCGGCCGCTATAGAGGCGCTGTAGGCAGCAGCCAGCAGAGGACTCAGAGAGTGAAGAGGAAGAGTGGCCACTTCCAGAAGTTTCTACTTGCTGTGTTCGAAAAAAGCCTCCTTTTGTCGGACTGACTCTGTCGCTGACCGCTCCCTGCTGTGGATGTAGCTGTTTTTGTTTGCAAGATACCACTCATAACCACACCGCGGATTTTTAAATCCAGCTGATTTCACATTTGGTTCAGCTCAGGAGCCCGTCTGCTATAGTGAGGTAAGAAATATATTTTTAAGCGTTTATTTAGCTAAATTTAAAGAAACAAAGCGCCCGGTTTGACCCGCCTGGCGCCTGCATAAAAGTCAGCGAACTTTTTTTTTTTAATCCAGCTGATTTGAACATTTCGTTAAACTCAGGAGTACGTCTACTATTAAGTCAGCTAAGAAATATATTTTTTAAGCGTTTATTTAGCTAAATTTAAAGAAAGAAAGCGTCCGGTTTGACCCGCCTGGCGCCTGCCTAAAATTCCGCGAACTTTTTTTTTTTAAATCCAGCTGATTTGAACATTTCGTTAAGCTCAGAAGGACGTCTGCTATGAAGTCAGCTAAGAAATATTTATTTTTTTCGGGCGCGGCGCATGTCTGTGATGTCAGCGCTTAAATACGTCACCACCAGGAGTCTGCAGAACCGATAAGCTGAATCGTTAAGACAAGCATCCTACAATTCCATGGAATTGGACTTTTAAGAACCGGTTCTCTAACAGAACCGGTTCTCGGTTCCCATCCCTAGCTCTTAGTGAGTGGTCCAACCCAGTCGATCTGGAGGTCAGACCATGGGAATGCAATTCCTCTGCTTTGCAGTGGTGCTCTGTGAAGTGGTCTGGTTGGCTGAAACTGGCCACAGACCACGCACCCTTCAATGTAGTCCTTGACATCCTTTTTCATTCCAGGCCAATAGGCAATTTGTTTTAATGCCGTCAGCGTGGCTTTATCTCCTTTGTGTCCTGCGGACGGGAGATCATGGGCATGAACTAACATCACCCCCCTTTGTTCATGGGGAACCACGAACACAGGTGAGGACGTTGGTCCATGAGCGAAAGTTAGGATGCCTTTGATTAGTTTTAGCTGTTTGCGCAGCTGATAAAGGACTTTAAGGTCTGGATCGGAATCCAGTTCGTCTTTAGACGGAGTGTTTTTCTCCGGATCAGTCAGGTACAGTATCATGGAGTTGATAGCAGGATCCGACTTCTGTAGTTGGATGATGTCTGGGTCAGTCAGTGCGGGTCGTACAGAGACTGCGTTGTCAGCAGGTCTGGCTGCGGCCTGTGCACGTGTGACTGCCATTACCCTGACTGTAGGTTGTATTGACAGAGTCTTGATTAACCAGGAGGGGTCGAAGGACCATAGAGGACCTTCGTCGGCTCCTTCTTTGGCTAAGGAATCTGCAATGTCATTGTAGTACTTGTCATCGCCTGGGACTCTAGAATGTCCTGGAACTTTCTTCCAGTAGATCTGTAAGTCGTGAGATGTCACCAAGTGATCACACGCTATGAAAAGCTCTTTGTGTTTGACCACTTTTCTGTCGCTTGTTAGGAAACCGTTCTGTTTCCACACAGCGAGGTGACAAGCGAAACTCAAACGAGCATAGTTAGAGTCAGTGCAGATGACTAGCGTCTTGATGGAGCGTTCTACTACCATCTGGAGAGCTATTAGGATTCCTGCAATCTCAGCGTACTGAGAAGTCTGAGATCCTAATTTGTAGCTGAAAGTTATCTGCTCTTGGTCTTGGAGGAGAACTCCTCCAACACCTGCTCTGCAGATTTTGTCGCGGAGGAATGAAGATCCATCCACGTACAATGTTGTCATATCTTTGCAGATATTGTCATCAAAGAAGTGGTGATTTGGGTCTACAGTTACTGGGGGTTTTACCTCAACCGGCGGCTGGGTGGCTGGTACATCTTGTGTACACTTCTGGCAGATTGCCAAGTCCGTCCCCAGATGAGACTTCTTGTTTTGACCATAACGTATGTCTAGGTTAAAACTTTGAAGCGCCATGAGCCACGTTGCAACACGTGAGTTTGTCACCACACCATCTCTGATGCGTTCACTGTTAAGAAAAGTCACTGGCTGGTGTTGTGTTTCCACAATGATTTTCTGTCCACCAATGTAGCTGGAGAAATGTTTAACTGCCCACACTGTGGTCAGTAAAGCTTTCTCACAGTCTGAGAATCTCAACTCGGGGCCTGCCATCGTTTTGCTGGCGTAGGCTACTACACGTTTGTCTCTGTCGTGTATCTGGTACAGACCTGCACTTATGCAATGAGCTGAGAAGCCCACTTCCAAGTAAAACTCTTTGTTGTAGTCTGGGTAGACTAAACAAGGGGCTGACTTGATCCTGTTTATAAGAGCGTCCATTGCCTGTTGCTGTTTGTCAGTCCAAACAAATGGTACGTCTTTTTTAAGGAGTTCAGTCAGTGGTTTCGCAAGGTCCGCATAGTTTTCGATGAATTGGTTCGAGTAGTTACACACGCCCAGAAAACTTTGTAGTTCTTTGAGATTGGTGGGGACTTTGAGATTGTCGAGGCCTTGGGTGCGAGTCAGCTGTGGTTGTACTCCGTCTGGACCTACAAGTAGGCCAACGTAGTCCACTTTGGTTCTGCACCATTGGCATTTTGACAGTGATATCTTAGCACCAGCAGTTGTTAGTTGATTCAGAACGTGGTCGATCTCAGCCAAATGTGAGTCCAGTGTTGGCTGCCTCAAAAGGACATCGTCCACGTAAATCAGTGTCCCACGCTCGTGGGCGTCTGGACATGCTTTGTTCAAGAAGATGTTGAACTCTGCAGGTGAGTTAGCGTAGCCAAAGGGACACCTGTTAAAGGTGTATTGACGGCCACCAAAAGTGAAAGCTAGTTTGTACTGGTCCTCGGCGCGCACAGGGATGGTCCAAAAACCAGAGGCGACGTCGAGGGTCGAGAAGTACTTACCATTGGTGACCTTGGGCAGTTCCTGTTGGAGCTGCGTCATAGGCCATCTGGATAAGGGAACTTGTTTGTTTAGCTTTCTGTAGTCTATAGTGAGTCTCCACTTACCATTTGGTTTTAACACCGGCCATAAAGGCGCAGAGTAAGTGCTGTTACAGTATCGGATGATACCTTTTTCTAACAGGTCATTAATGATTTCTCTGATAGGTTGATGTGCTGCCAGAGGAATCTTGTACTGTCTGACAAATGCAGGGGGAGCATTAGGCGGGGTTGGGATGCTCACTGTGTGGAGCGTGGTCAACCCACAATCCATCGAGTCAGTTGAGAATGATTTCTCATATTTTAGAAGAACTTTGCGAAGTTTGTCCCTTTCTTCATCAGTTTTCAGGGCGTCGGCTTGGGCGACCACCTGGTCAATCTGTGAAGCAACTGAGAGGGGTTCTTGTTCTTTGGGGAGCTCCAGTGAGTCCCCTTCAGTGTCGTAAAACCTGTCAACAGGTAGTGCACTGTAAGTTTGGGGGCATAGACTGTCTCCTTTGTTGAAACCGAACCTGCGGACAGTGTCCTGGTCGGACTCAGTGGGGGAGAAAAGAGCTATGGCCTGTGTTGGTTTCGTGAACAAGACTTGCCCCGTGTGTTGATTTGGGATCAAGTTTTCTGGGAGTCCTCCCAGAAATGGAATGCTTAGCTCAAAATCATGAAAATCAGTAGAGATCAACCATCCTAGCTGTGTGTTTTTTGGGATCAGTACCTCTTCTGTGCTTGTGTTGCACACAGCAACAGTCGTGGTTCTGCAGTCGAGGGTCACTTGGCATGTGGCCTCCATGGACAGTCCTAAGTTGAAAAACATAGGAGATGGTTGAAAGTATGCCTGTTTTGTGCTAATAGCTTGTCCTTTCATGATGTGACACATCACCGGCTTGTTCATAACCTGAGGTGGTACCGCAGTGTTATGGCTGTTAGCAATCTGGCAGACCTCTGGTATGGTCTGTCCAGCCATAAGGTTCTCTGTGGTTAGCACAGGAGACTCCTTTGTGGCTGTGTCTAGTGACCACAGTACATTGTTGTTGATGTCCACTCGGACACCTAATCTTACCAAAATGTCGGAGCCTATGTAGGTTGCATGTGGTAAGTTCGGGACCACGAGGAATGGGTGATCCAGTTCTCGTTGGTTCCAGATTAGTTTCAGGTCAATGATCCCTTTTGCGGTCATTACCTGTTTATCGTTGGGGTCTAACGAAAAGCGGAAAGCCTTTTTGTTCATTTCTAGACCCAACTGTTTTTTAACCAAGGTTCCATAGAAAGCTTGGCTGATCGCTGATTTCTCCGTCCAAGGAGACAAAACAGCATCATCGGTGTGGGATCCTTGGATCTCAACACCTTTGACTACCTGTGGTAGGTAGTGTTCAGTGAGTGCTGACTGTTTCAGCTCGCAGAGGAGGCTCTCTTGTTGGGCCTTTTCTGCCTCACCTGTTGCTGAAGGTTCACTTACCGGGATTGTGCTCTCGTTGGAGGATCCCTTTGTGCCTTCCGCGGTACCTGCTGTTAGACAGTCAGTGTCACCTTGTGTAGGCATATCGATTGGCAGTGGTTGGCTCACTCTGGTCCACATTGTCTGATCGCCATAATCTATAATCGCGTCGAAGCGGTTTATAAAGTCTTGGCCGACCAAAAATGGGAATGAGTCAACGGCGGACACGTGTACCGGGTGGTATAGCGTCATTTCACCAATCTGCATATGAACCATGGCTATAGCTGTTAGGGTTGTTCTCGTCTCTGAGAGTCCCTGCAATACTACAGCACATTCTTTGAGGGGTATTTCCCTGTCAACACCGCTAGCGGCTATCCGTAGCTCCTTCAACAGTGTGGGAGACATAATGGTTATGTCAGCCCCACCATCCAGGAGGGCCTCTTCTGTGAGGACCCCTTCTAAAGTGATTGACAGGTAAGCCTTCTTAGCGGGCCCCTTCCTGATAATGTTACACAGGAACCTATCAGGTTTTTTCCGACGTTTGTTACGTCTACCATTGTCTGTGTGATTTTCATTCACCTGTACTGGTAGTGCAGTCACACATGGGTCTGAGTGATCGGTCTGTGACGAGTCATTGTCTTTGGTGAGTGAGCTTTCCCCCCCTTTTTCTGATGAGGGGCTCTCGGACTCTGTAACAATGATGTCATGGTTACAATCAACGTCTTGTTGACTGTCTGTACCCTGATTGTCAGCATCCTGACCATCAGTATCTTGGTGACTGTCAGCAATTGTGGCATTGCTGTTATTTGTGTGTTCTGAGTCACTATCAATGATAGTGCTACACATTACTCCAGGTTTGTTTTCCTTGTTTGTTTTTTTCAAACTTTCTAACAACCGACGTATGTTCTCCATCTCTTCTGAGGACAGAGGTTTAGGGCCTTTTTTCTGGAACTTCTGTGGGTTTTTCCTCGCCCCAGACTGTTCAGTTTGAGGTGCAGGAGCTGGCGCATTGCTCGGGGGTCCCCTCTGGGACCACCCTCTTTCATATGAGTCTCCTTGGGACCCATATTTCTTTTTCTTTTGGAATGCCCCCCTTTTTTGATGATGGGGTTCTTCCTCTTGATGCGGCCTGTACCACTTAGGGTCTCTGGACCCCTTTTGGTCTTTGTTCCAGCGGACACCTTCATTTTGCGGTCTGTCAGGTTGGAAATTTTGTTTATTCTCGCCTTCCTTAAAAGAGTGAGCTGGCGCTCTTGCTCCTTCAAGGTCTAGCGTTTGGTATTTGACCTTTTCACCTGGATACACCTCTACTGGTTTCTTGTGTCGCTTGTATGTTTCAAAAACACGTATAGCGCACTCCTTTAATTCACGCATGGTTTTTTCTCTGTAGTCGGCCATGAGGTTGGCCGTTGAACCAATCTCTGAATATAGATTGTTCATAAAAAGAAACTTAAAATCACGTTCATCCTCCATCCCTGGCTCATTCCGATCACCAAAAAAGGCTTCGAAAAGTCTGTCATAATATGGGATTGGATGTTCATTCTGCCCCTGAGTGATTTTCAATGCGGCTTGGTAGCCAACGTCTCCCATGCGAGGAGCATATTCTTGCAGTAGAGTTTCGCAGAAAAGTTTGTAATCCTTCAAAATGGCGACTGGTTGACGCGCAATGAAGTGCTGCACTTTCCTGTTTGTGGTGAGTTTGATCAAACTGATTTTATCGTCAACCGTAGCGTTAGGATAGCATGCCAGTTTAAACTCTATGTCTTTCAGATAGGTATCGGTTTCAGTCGAACCATATTGCCCTGGCTCAAAACGTTGAACGAACTGGGAAATTTTATGGAGTCGTTCTATTGGGACAGCGAATTGAGAGCCATTAATAGTGATATACCCACCCGTCTGCGCACCAGGTACACCTGTAGACATGGGGTACGTAGGTACCTGCCATTGGGTTGTCCCAGCAAATGTCTGTTGAGGTGGAGGTGGGGGTGGTGGATCGGGCATGGGCGGGGGCGGTGGAGGAGGGAGTGGGTCATCAGGTATGGGAGGGGGCGGCGGAGGCGGTGGATTCTCAAGGTGTTTACTCATGAGATCCAAACATTTTCTCTCTTCGTCAAAGAGTTTGTTCATTGCTGATGCACGCTCTATTCTACAACTGTTCAGTTGGACTCTTAACCCATCACTGGAGCATCCTCATCTTCCACCTTGTCATCTCCATCTTCACTCACTGCCCTCTCTGCCTGCCTGGAGGCAATTAGGGCATGGATGAATCAGAACTTTCTTCAATTAAACTGCTCCAAGACTGAGGCCATACTGATTGGCACCCCTCACCAGGTACAAACATCTCCTATAACAAGACTTTCCTTTTCTGGACAAGACATCCCCCTCTCCACCTCTGTTACTAATCTTGGAATAAAAATGGACTCCAATCTTACATTTGAAAATCACATTAAGCATCTGTTTAAAACTTGCTTCTTCCATCTTCGAAACATCTCCAGACTTCGCCCATCCCTAACTTTTTCCGATGCTGAGAAGCTCGTCCATGCTTTTGTCTCCTCCAGGCTCGACTACTGCAACTCCCTGTTTATTGGAATCCCTGGCAAAAACCTTCAGAAACTTCAATATATTCAAAACAGTGCAGCAAGGATCTTGTTGAGAGTTCGTAAATTTGAACATATTACGCCCATTCTCCATAACCTTCATTGGCTTCCTGTCGCCTACAGAATTCAGTACAAAACTGCTCTCATTACACATCAATGCTTACACGGAACTTCACCAGATTATCTGAAGGATATTCTCATTCCATACTCATCCACCCGTTCGCTGCGGTCACAGAACAGCAATCTCCTTCACATTCCGAGAACCAAATTAAGGACCATGGGAGACCGGGCTTTCAGTGTGGCTGCCCCCCGCCTGTGGAACTCTCTTCCTGAATGTCTAAGAGCCCCACAGTCTGTGGTTGACTTTAAGAGCGACTTGAAGACCTTTCTTTTCGACCAAGCATACTCTACCTCCTCATGATTCTACTTTTGATCTTAGCTGATATTGTTATTGATTTTAATTGTTTTATTATTTGTTTTATTGTAATTTAATTCTGTTGCTCCTTGTAGCACTTTGAGATTTTCATTAATGAAAAGTGCGTTATAAATTGAATTCATTATTATTATTATTATTATTTTCACGTTGTAACATCATGTGCTGTTCTTGTGATTTTCTATAATCATCTTGCAGCCTTGTGTACCGTAGTGATAATGATTCCAGGGTGTCCGTGCATTTGTCCAGCGCGTCCCGTGCCTCCTCACAATCCGCCTGAAGCGACTTGTATTGATGGTAATACTTATCCCTCTCCACCACACATTTTTCCAACTCACCTTGTGATTGGTCAAAATCCCTTTTTAACACTGTGCATTCTTCGTAGAGACTACGCGCTTGTTCAGCGCTGCCCATACTCGACTGTGTTAAACTCTTTACCTCCTGCTGTAAAGTGGCAACCTCCATTTGTGCTGTTAAACATGATGTAGAGACAGCCCGGCGTGCAGCAGTTTCAAAGTCTAGCTTGGCCTTTAACAGAAGGCTTAATTTAGCCAAACGTTTATCTCTGTCTGCTTTCTTTTCAGCCGTTGTGGTTCCAGCTGTTACAGTTTTTAATGCTCTGTCCACATCTGCTTCCTCCATCAACTGTGTCTCTTCATGATAGTTTGTGATGGACCCTGTGAGTGAAAATAAGGCATGTTCGATCCAATCTGCTTTGGTCGGGTCGTGGCCTTCAGTTGGCACAGGCTGCCCCGTATCAGTGGTGTTAGGGGTCTCACCCTCTGCGCCTGCCATCTTTTATCTGGAATTTCAGTGAAAATCAAAATAAAAGATGCTCTGTATTCGTTATTCTAAACTTTTCACTATTTGAAATAAACAGGAAAGTTTAAATGTACACAGGATAACTGTGGAAGATGATGTGTCAGAGAAAAGGAAGAGAAAGGAAAAAAAAATTCAGTTATCTGGAGTGAAAACTGTACTTTTGTTTGTTATTTTAAATTATTTTGTATTTAAAATAAGCAAAAATGTTTGTCTGTACCTCTGTTATTCTAAATATTTTATTTAAAATAAACAGGAGCTATTGTTTGTGTACAGAACAAATTTAAAAGCTGGTAATTCACCATAAAAATGCTGACTTTTTTATGATGTTTTTGAGAAAACTCATCTGTCAACGTCTTTTAACCAACAGGGGGCAGCTTCGAGTCTTAATGTTATTCAGTATTTAAACTAAAAACAACCTTTTCAGAGTTAGTTTCTAGTGTGTCAGTGATAAACGCTCGAACCGCGTTCTTGTCAGAGACAAATCTATGTTGTTAGACAGTTTAGATGGCTTTAAATGAGTGTTTAAACTCTCAGTGAAATCTCCGTTTGTCCTGTGAGTGTGTGAACTGCTTGTCACCCGAAGTGCACCTGGAAATGACGACACAAGTAGGCGGGTCGACGCAGCGCGTCACCAGCTTCCGTTGAGCGAGGCGGAGCTCGCTAAACAGATACGTGACGTCAACCAATCAATCACAGCGTTTGTAGTTCATTCCCAAGCGTTCATGGTGAATGAAGTTTTCTTACCTT
Organism: Garcialebias charrua; assembly: GCA_038048925.1. NCBI lineage: Eukaryota > Metazoa > Chordata > Actinopteri > Cyprinodontiformes > Rivulidae > Garcialebias > Garcialebias charrua. The sequence continues at coordinate 11,915 of JBBPBX010072432.1, forward strand.
CGACCACGGCAGTGCCGGAAATGACGACAAAGTGGGTTGGTCGCAACGGCGTGCGTTCCCACTACAGCGAATCAGCGCTCGCCACGAGTGATTGACAGCTCACAGCTCTCGTTTATCCAATCACAGCTCAGCTCATAAACAAACGTGACGTGTCGGACACGTCGCCTTTAACTTTACCTTAGCACAACAGAAAGCAACTTTACAGACCCTTAAAACAACTCAAACGCTTCAAATTAACTTCCCAAAATTCTGAAACGTGGCAATCACAATTAAAACAGGCACGACTTAGCTACGTTTAGTAACCCAGCACTGCAGCTGCAGAACAAACACGGACTCGCTCGGAGCCACTTAAGGTCGGTTCCGGTCCACTTTTTAATGGAGCAGGAAACGGGTCTGACAGAACCCAGCCGACAACGTTCTAACAGTAATATGCTTTTTCGACCTGCTCTAATATATAAAAATACCACACACAGCAATCTCGCAGATGTTAACAGCTTTTCAGGCAGTTTGACTCGGCGGTCAACAAAGCTTTGTACCGGAGTCTGTGCGTGAACTGGACCGAACGGAACCAGAACCCCCCCACAGACCACGGGCTGGCAAAACTTCACCTAAAGCTTCCCACAGCGTGTTAAGGAGTTGAACAATAACAATCTCTCAGCTTCAAATGATAAAAACATGCAGAATCTGCCTGTCTTGAACACCCCAGCCAAAAATTATCACCTTCAGAGTCCAAAAATTGGAACAATCATGCCAACATAACGTTTCAAGTTCATGAGAGATCACAGATTTATCAATAAACTTTCAGAAAAACTCGTACGGCCACCAGATGAAGGAAACATGAGGGAGACCATATATTGTGTCTTTAAACACATATAGTGTCACCCAGATGTAACTAAAGGATTTTAACAGGGGTCAGTATTAAGCTGACCTCTTTATCCTTAATTAATCTACTTATTCAGATTGAATAGTAATTTCACGGATTCTTTTCTTTTCAGTTTACCCAATATTTCTGTGATCTTTATGATGGATAAATAAACAAAGCCATTAAGTGACAGAGACGTTAACCTAGTTGGTATGCCAGGCGACACTACCATTTATTTAAAATAAATCACTAAATTAACACCATTACACTTGATTGACATGATTTCACTTTCTTTCAATTTAATACGTCAGCACACTTAAATTTAACACAACAGACTTCAATATTGGATGTTAAACATATTTAGTCTGAGGGCTCTTTAGCTTAAATAGTTTCCAGCTTAGATTGAGAGAAAAAGATAGGAGGAAGATGGTTTAAAGGAAATTATCTTGAGCATGTTACCAAAGTGACACTTCTCATCAGATTTCTGCTAAAATCCAGGTACGTTTGTAAACAGCTCTTTACCTTCCGACGACGAGTCTGATAAAGAGATGGCACCAGCCTGTAAGATGCACAGTCCTTCAGGCCCAGTTCGTCTGAACTGGTCATTCGTTTACGTTTCCAACGTCTCCTGGGTTCCGCTTGGTCATCAGAAAATATGTCAGCTCCTGGCCTCTGACTTCAAGATAAGCTTATTCCAGGAAGGAATAAACAAAGTTTTGAGCTTACGCTCGTTCGAAGTGGATTCATAACAGCATGTTATACAATCCTTAGCTGAATGACTGTCCTTGGCGGGTGACAGGCATTCATTCAGCTCTTTGGGACGTCTTCATGTCTTTGAAGCTCCCAGCAAACTCTCTCGTTCCAGCAACAGCTTAGAACTTAAAAAAAATCATGAGATGAGAGATGAGACTTGTGTCTTTTTCATTGGTCCGTGGACCAGTCGAGCAGTTCACTTTTTTATCGCGACCCAAGGTTACAGCCAGCAGCAGAGGGAAATGTTTAGGAAAAGACAGATAAAGCTGGAGCCTTGCTCATGAAAAACAATGGATTAACTGTCTTCTGACTTTCTAAACAAAACCATCTGGTCTCTCTGACCCGAGACTTCAACTTTAACACAGCAGTGAACACCGTTTAACTCTTACAGAATAACACAGCTTAAAAGCACGCATCATGAAAATGACAAAAGTTATTCTTTTGATCACATCAGCCTAAAATCAAAGATAGAAATAGTCTCTTTTGGTGACTATGTTCTCAGATTACAGCTAATGGAATGATTTTGTGGTAAATGTCTTGCTTTACTGAGAGGTCAGTAAAGGTCATCACTGGACAGTTCAAAAACCTTAGTTTGACCCTGGGTAGGTCCACTACAGTGTCAAGGAAAGAAACCAGGAAGGACAGATGGTGGTGGATTTTGCCAAGAGAATGGAAATGGCTATAGTCAATACCTATTTCCAAAAGAGGGAGGAACATAGAGTGACCTATAAGAGTGGAGGAAGGAGTACGCAGGTCGACTACATTCTGTGTAGAAGAGGAAACCTGAGGGAGATTGGAGACTGTAAGGTTGTGGCAGGGGAGAGCGTGGCCAGACAGCATCGGATGGTTGTGTGTAGAATGACTGTTGTTGCGAAGAAGAGAAAAAGAGTAAAATCAGAGAAGAAGACCAAATGGTGGAAGCTAAAGAAGGAAGAATGTTGTGAGAAATTCAGAGACGAGCTGTTAAAGGCTCTGGGTGGTAAGAAAGAGCTTCCAAGTGACTGGGCTACTACAGCAACAGTAATTAGAGAGACAGGTAGGAAGGTACTTGGTGTGTCATCTGGACAAAGAATGGAAGATAAGGAAACCTGGTGGTGGAATAGTGAAGTGCAGGACGCCATTCAAAGAAAGAGATTAGCCAAGAAGAAATATGACAGTGAGAGGACTGAAGAGAGGAGACAGGAATATAAGGAGATGGGACATAGAGCAAAGAGGGAAGTAGCTAAGGCAAAGCAGAGGGCGTACAATGAGTTGTATGGGAGACTGGACACTAAAGAGGGCGAGAAGGACTTGTACCGATTGGCAAGACAGAGGGATCAGGCTGGAAAGGATGTGCAGCAGGTTAGGCTTATTAAAGATGGGAATGGGAATGTTCTAACAAGTGAGGAGAGTGTGATGGGAAGATGGAAGGATTACTTTGAGGAGCTAATGAATGAAGAGAATGAAAGAGAAAGAAGAGTGGAGGTAATAGAAACTGTGGACCAGGAAGTGGGAAAGATTAGTGAGGGTGAAGTCCGGAAAGCTCTGAAAAGAATGAAGAAGGGGAAGGCAGTAGGACCTGATGACATACCAGTGGAGGTTTGGAAATGTCTTGGAGAGGTGGCAGTGAGGTTTTTGACTCAAATATTTAATGGAATATTTGAGGGTGAGAAAATGCCTGAAGAATGGAGAAGAAGTGTGCTGGTTCCCATTTTTAAGAACAAGGGTGATGTACAGAGTTGTAGCAACTACAGGGGAATTAAGTTGATGAGCCACACAATGAAGATCTGGGAGAGAGTTGTGGAAGGAAGGCTTAGACAAGAGGTGACTATCTGTGAGCAGCAGTATGGTTTCATGCCAAGAAAGAGCACCACAGATGCCATCTTTGCTTTGAGGATGTTGATAGAGAAGTACAGAGAGGGTCAGAAAGAACTCCATTGTGTGTTTGTGGATTTAGAAAAAGCATATGACAGGGTGCCAAGAGAGGAGGTGTGGTATTGCATGAGGAAATCTGGAGTGGCAGAAAAGTATGTTAGACTGGTACAGGACATGTATGAAGACAGCAGGACAGTGGTGAGATGTGCTGTAGGAGTGACAGATAGCTTCAAGGTGGAGGTGGGAGTGCATCAAGGATCGGCTCTGAGCCCCTTCTTGTTTGCTCTGGTGATGGACCGACTAACAGATGAGGTCAGGCAGGAATCCCCATGGACTATGATGTTTGCAGATGACATTGTGATATGTGGTGAGAACAGGGAACAGGTGGAAGAGAACTTGGAGAGGTGGAGGTATGCACTTGAAAGAAGAGGAATGAAAGTCAGCCGTAGTAAGACAGAGTACATGTGTGTGAATGAGAGGGAGGCCAGTGGAACAGTGAGGCTACAAGGAGCAGAGGTCACAAAGGTGCAGGACTTCAAGTACTTGGGGTCCACTGTCCAGGAAAATGGGGAATGTGGTAAAGAGGTGAAAAAGAGAGTCCAGGCAGGATGGAGCGGATGGAGAAAAGTTTCAGGAGTGATTTGTGACAAAAAGGTGTCAGCAAAGGTCAAAGGAAAAGTTTACAAGACAGTGGTGAGACCAGCTATGTTGTATGGTCTGGAGACAGTGTCATTGACAAAAAGACAGGAGAAAGAACTGGAAGTGCAGAAATGAAGATGCTGAGGTTCTCCTTAGGAGTGACAAGGATGGATAAGATCAGGAATGAGATCATCAGAGGTACAGCACATGTTGAACAACTGGGAGATAAAGTTAGGGAGGCCAGACTGAGATGGTTTGGACATGTCCAGAGGAGGGACAGTGGGTATATTGGTAGAAGGATGTTAGAAATGCAGCTGCCAGGAAAAAGACACAGAGGAAGGCCAAAGAGGAGATATATGGATGCAGTTAGAGAGGACATGAAGGTAGTTGGAGTGAGGACAGAGGATGCAGAGGACAGAGTGAGGTGGAGGAGGATGACTCGCTGTGGCAACCCCTGAAAAGGGAAAAGCCGAAAGAAGAAGAAGAAGTGGATAGTAAAACTTAAACACAAGCTGTACCTGGGAGAGGACAAGCTGCACCTGGGAGAGGACGCTGGCGTAATGTCGTGATGTTTGCCGCTTCTCCACGCTGAAAAGTTGTTGTACTGTTGCTATTTTTATTTTTTTATGGACATTTATCTGGACTTATTTTGTTCAGTGGTTTTTTAATCAAGGACTTTACGGACAGCTTGGTTAGTACTTCCTAACCGGAATATTGGGCTGTCTGCCTCCTGTCAAACTCCAGCACAAACCTTGCACAAACTTTGCTTGGAGAACTACGTGGCTGCAGTTTTTGTTTTGCTTACCTGCTGCTTCTGTCAACCTCCTGTGTCGTCTGGACCGTTCTGGACTTTCTCCTGTGCTCCTCTTCAAGTTATGCTCATTCAAGTTACATCTCACTGCTTCTTGGTTATTTCTCTCGGAGCCGTGGGTCTGCTGTTAGCGGTTAGCTCTGTGCTAGCTTCCCCCGGTTTGGCTGGTGTGATGTTGACCTACTCCTATACATTTTTATTATACTTTACTGCTGTTAATATCAGAATTGTTACTACTGTATTGATGTGTGATACTGTTCTGTAAATTTTTGAGCCTCTTTTATGTTGTGTGTGTGTGTGAAGCACCTTGATAACAGTTTATCTGTTCTAACTGTGCTATATAAATAAATTTGACTTGACTTGACTTGACTACTCTGCTTCGCAGCTGCTTGGACTTAACAACTGTTCCATTCCACCTTCTGTTTCCATCATCAAACAACTGGGACTTCTGCGTAGACCTCGTTACATCCATAGAGGCTCTCGAAAGAAATCCGTTTATTCTCGCTCTGAATTGATTCCGTCCGGGAGACGTGTCGCACCTCGACTACGTCATCAGAACGCTGCGTCTGTAGTCCCTTGTAGTCCGCAGCGCACGAGGTGGCAAGGAAAACGTGGAGTGGACTTCAGTCTGCTTAAACCGGTTCAAAAAGCTCCTACACCAACTGGCATTAAAATAGAACTTTTCAATGTACAATCACTATCCAATAAATCATGTCTAATTCATGATCACATTCTGGAGAAAAACTTGGACCTCATGTGCCTCACAGAAACTTGGCATCAACCAGATGTGTTCAGTTCTCTGAATGAAGCTTGTCCCTCTGGATACAGTTATCTGCAGAGAGCCCGCTGCACTGGCCGCGGTGGTGGTCTGGCTGTAATCTACCGCAGTAATTTAAAATTGTCACATCTGTCTTCTCATAATTTTTCTTCTTTTGAATGTTTGGCCTTCAACTTCAAAGCCCCACTCCTGATGAACGTTATATTGATTTATAGACCTCCCAAACCACATGTTTCATTTAACTCAGAAATGCATGACCTCCTCACTTTTTTCTGCACCTCCCCTGTAAAAACTATTTTTCTTGGCGATCTAAATATCCACATGGACAATTCCTCTTCCCCTCTGGCTACAGATTTTAAGTCTCTTTTGGAATCTCTCAACCTCACCCAACATGTGGACGCCCCTACGCACAACAGGGGGCATACTCTGGATTTGGTGATTACAGACACTGTACTCA
>JBBPBX010072434.1:0-18068 GCA_038048925.1 Garcialebias charrua
CCAAAAACTCCATCACAAGAGTTCTCTCATGCTGAGCGTATCCAGGAGGGGGGTTGATGCTGGTTCTGATCACACTGCTCCCACAGAAGACTCTAATAATAATGACCATGAGTTTACCTCTAAGAGGCCGAGGAAGGAGAAGGTGACGGCAACTGCAAGTTGAAAAATTACAAACACACCAAACAGGAAGGAGGCTCTGGGGTGTGAAAAGGCAGAGGAGATTGGAAAGGATGTTGTCATACTGAAGACCTGGTACACCAGTCTGCATACGAGGCACCACCACCTGAAGAAGCTCTGCTCCACGCAGAAGTCCCCCGAGCTGACAGACCGAGACTTCTGGATACTTGGGGGTGCTTTGAGTTTCTGAGGCCACACATTATTGAGCTCCATAAGAGGAGAAGGGTCAGTCTGAGTATGCATTTTCATGTGTACATCTCCATTTTTCAATAAGTTTAGTGAAATGACTTGTGAAATTTTCAATGTGTACATTTCAGAGGAAGGAAAAGGTTGGTGTTAATGACATCCCCTCTAATGAAGATGACCATGATGCTGATGCTGATGACGCTGACCCGCCTGCTCCTCATCTTGAGCCAGTTAAACTCCAACCTGTCTCCCCCATGAGCAGCACCTCCAGCACCAAACCAGCTACTGCTAGTACTGTACTTCCTGTGGCAGCTGATGAGGAAGATGAAGCTCTGCTCACAAGCCTCGGCACGGCACTGTGGAGCAGCGTTAAAGACCGTGTAAAGTGAAATTAAATGTGTGTTTTTAGTTTGTCACATGGCATAAATATGTGTTATTAATCACCCATATAAATCTGACTGATTAAAAACATTGTTTACCTTATAAAATTAAGTCTCAAAAATCATGAAAAAACATGATTTTGCCTTGCCCTGGAACGCTGGGGGCGTGTCAGTGCGTGGGCGTGGTTTCAGCGCAGCTGCGCTCGTGTCCTGCTCGTGTCCCACAGTGGAGAGGCAGACAGCAGAGCCAGTAAACCTGCTCTGTTTTTATCTGAATTCTGTAACAGCAGTTACTTTTTCCAAGAGTTACGCTGTTTTTGTAAATAGTTTTCTTGTGTGTTTTTAATCTGGAATGAATAAAAAAAAAAAAAAAGAGTTGTACCATGCGGGAATTGAACCCGTGGAGTTTGGGACAGAAGGCAAGCGCTTTATCCATTGACCTATCCAGGCACTACAGATACTTGGTATAAAACCACGTGATATAAAAACATGTTATTATTTGTACGGGTGCCCTGACCATTGCGACATCCAGGGAAGATGCACGAACGAGGCATAATTGATTAGCTAGCTAACAATGAACAAAATATCTATGCTATTGCTATCTGATGCTATCTGCGATTCGCGAGTGAACGGCTCCACCGAGGCGAATTTATACGGCTGGAGCTGCAGGGGGTGGGGCTATACTAATGAGGACCGCGTGACGAAACGCGGTCCCGTTTAAACCACGCCTAAAAAATCCTGAAAAAGACATATCTTTATACACAGTTTCATCTATAACTCCAAAATTAATTGAGCTACAATTTTGAGACTTTTTACTCATTTACAACATTACATGACATTTATAATGTTTATTTAAGAAAATATTGAAATTCACTTTACACGGTCTTTAAAGTTGTCTTCTTTATTTTCAACTGCTCCACAGAAAGCAAACAAAGATTTATTTATGCACCTTGATTTAACCAGGCCTGGGAGGCCTGGAGGCAGCCGAACATGCATGTTTTGGACTGTGGGAGAAAACCGAAGTACCTGGAGAAAACCCATGCAAACACGTGGCGAACATGCAAACTCTCCCAAAGAAAGACCCAAGATCCATACTGAGGATTGAACCCAGGACCTTATTGCTGTGAAGCTAACCACTAATCCACCGTGCTGCAGCCCATTGTTTAACACCGGATAACCTTCCTGACATATAACTTGGGCTCAAGCCAGTAGCCTCAGGGTTATGAGATCATGACACTGACCACTGAGCTACTATGCCCCATGGAGCAGAGTTAAGTGTTCAGATCAAATGCAATTTTTAAAGCTTTTTTTTCCCCTTTTAAATAAAGACATATATTTTGCAAAACCTGTTTGCATTTCTCACATCTAAAGCTTAATATTGTCATACACCCTTTATTTAGCCTAAATATATTTTTTATCATTTGAAGATTGTTTTAAATGTTAACAAAAGCCATCCTGACAAACACTGTACAACAAGAAATGTCTCTTGGTTCATTTTGATTTGAAGTTTTATTCAAATTGAAGACCACATGGAGCACTTGTATCATACCAGGCGTTAGTATGTATAATCTTCAAGAAGTGAGTTTTCCTTTATTCTATAAAGTAGAAAAAATCTGACATTTTAAAATTGTTGAAGCAAACATAACAGATGTACAAAGTACGTACTATGAAATAAAAATCAATTGGAAGGCAATTCCCAAAGTGATGAATTATTTCCAAACAATACTTCCTTGAATATTTATTTCCAAATGTACTTTGTATTTAGTTTTTATTCATAACATGGTTATAAATCCTTTAATGTGATCTGTTCTTATCCAGTTTACACAATAATATCAGAATACAGTACTATTGATTACAGTATTTTGGTTCGAACAGGAGAAGAAATGTTCATTTCTGCTTTTAAGTTAGTGGTACCAAAACATGGAAAACACTAGAATACAACTTAAATTTTAACCTTATACTGTACATTTGTCTGGCTATCGTTGTTTCTTTATATGTCGTTTATTATGGTAGAGAACTGGATTTGTGTTAAAGCTGACAACGCAAAGACATAAAAAAGTGACAAACAGTGGTAAAATCACCACAGACACATAAACCTTAAATGAAAAGTGACAATAAAAAGACCAGGACCATACAGTTTAAATGACAGTTACCGTACAAGGAAAATTGCCAATAGGCGTAAAGAGAAACAAACATTTAGCTGAAGCAAAAAGATGAAAACAGTCGACAAGACTCAAAATACAACTTTCAAACCACACAATCAGTGCAAAATTACTAAAAGATAAAAAAGAAATTGCAATAAAACAATTACATTTACGTAAACAAAACTGCAAATATGGTGTTCCATTTGTGCCCAAAAACATTATTGAATATTCTCTCATGCTCACTTTTTATATGCCTTGCAATGATGTTCAGTGTTCTTTTATACACCAACATCTACTAGATGTGTTATGGATATACACTATCAGACAAGGGTTTACAATATGTCTGTTGCGTTCTCAAGTGACTAAACGTACATCAATAATGGTGGTGTTTATGGAGGAGTCATTTGGAAGGAGGAGTCTGCCAATTTTGATGTATTGGAATGCCGCTCTGGTTGGCTCCTACAAAATGCCGCTCTGGTGATATTTAAGACCGTACTTTGTTGTTGTTGAGGAAAAACCCTAGTCAAAGCTAATGTAATTTAGTAGGTAACTTATTGTAACACAGACCGATGTGAGTTATAAATGTTTTGAGCATTAGTCTAGTTTATTTATTTTTAATAAACAAACTTACTGGCCTAGCAGAAATTTTGCAAAAGGTGTGCTTGATTTCCAAGTTTTATCTTTATAGTGCTCTACCACCCTGTTAGATCTGCTGATTTATAAGAGTTGTCATAATTCTTTCACTTTTTTCTGCATTTAGCAGCAGATTTTTAGATTATTTTCAATATGCTTGTCCTATTTTATCACATTTACGCTAATACTGGCCTTGGCCAGTATTAGCGTGTATTGTAGACATGTATTAGTATACATGTCATTGTTGGTTTTTTTTGTCTGCTTGTTTTGTATATAATGTATATAGAAATCTGTCATATCCTGTTGGTTTTGAACTGTCAACATCTGTTTACTGTGATTGTAGTTTTCTTTATTTTCTTTTTGATAAGTGCAAATGCCTACTGCCAATGTGACGTGTGCTGCTGACCACTTGACCAGGTCACCCTTGTAAAAGAGATCTCGATCTCAATGGGCTCTACCTGGTTAAATAAAGGTGATTGATTGATTGGCAATTAAACTTTCACTTGGTTTTTGGTGAATCCAGTCAAATGCTGTATTTACATTGAGTGCGTACCTGCATTTCAGAATTGCATATTGATATGTCTGGGAAAATCTACCTGGTTAAACATTTTCAAACTGCACTGTTTTATATAGTTTGAAATAACCTTTTTATTTATTTATTTTTTTAGTTTGGTTTATAATTTGCAAAGAGAACCTTTAAATTTCATGTTCAGTAAATGCGAACAAGTTGCATGCGAAGGTGTGCGATATTTTTTATTTTTTGGCACGAACGGAATTCCACAATCCTATGGGAAGGAAGTTGCTTATGGAGGACGGAATGTGACAAAATTAAATAAATAAATAGATAATCATGAAATGTATCATTTAATTATTAAATACATAATTACATCATTAAACGCAAAATTAAATTATTAAATACACAATTAAATATACAATTAAACTATTAAATACACTTTTTTCATTTGATTTATTTAATTTGGTCACCATTGGAGGATGTAATGTGCATTTCATAATTTAATTGTGCATTTGATTATGTATTTAATAATTAAATGATACATTAAATTGTTATGTTTGTTTTGTGTATTTATTTATTTAATTTTGTCGCAACCCTCGACTAACCTGCCTAAATAGGTTGCTGAATTCCGTCCTCCACTGTATGGCGACCAAATTAAATAAATCATGAAATAAGTAATTTAATTGTGTAGTTTTTTTGTTTAAACGTTTATTCAGTTCATTTCAATTAAAAAAACACAAATAATTTCAGATACAAAGAAATAAAATATAAAATGAAAGGCAGCAGAAGAAGAATGAAATCTTATCATTTCTGCCCCTTAACAAAATCAATTCAAACACTCAGTTCAAGCAATAATCATAAATGATATAACAAAAACATATAAATTGTCACAATTATTCATTATAGTTCATTAACAAACTTATATATATAATATTGATCTAATGATAATGATTTCTCTTTTTTATATCATAATCCAAACGATTCCATAAATAGTAATAGTATTTAATAATTTAATGAATATTTAAATTATGCATTTCATGATTATACAGTATATTTATTTATTTAATTTTGTCACATTCCGTCCTCCACAGCTGCTAAGCTAATAGATATTTTGCTGTTAGCATCACTTCCGGTTAGCTCGGAGGCTAAGTTGTCAGCATATTTTGTGATAAAAGTCGGTGAAAACTCGTGTTTGTGGCCGTCATGTAAAGTGTCAGGTTGTAACATGACTCGGAGCGTCACAGGGGGAAGGTCAAGGAGCAGCAGGACGGAACGGAAGCGGGAGTAAAAAAAAAAAAAAAAGAAGCCTATCCGCCATTGTGGAATAGAGTGAGGGATATTCCACTCGTGAGTTTCGGGTTGGCTAATAAATATCATTCGAGGTCGGAATCGATTAACAGACGCCGGAAGCCGCCCCCAGCCGAAAGCCACCAGAAGAGGCAGCTCGTCTCGTCCGCGTCTGAGCACGGCAGGAAAACGTTCCGAGTGATTGGACCGAGCCAGGAAAAGCACCGGAGGAGAGCAGGAACAGACACGGGCAGTGTGCGTGGGGGGGGTGGGGGTGACAGTGTCACAAACTGCGATTTGATTCGGTTTCCTGGAGGATGTCTGCGACCACAGTCGATCAGGTTTGAGAGTTGCTCCGTCCGTGCTATGTATGCTAGCTTTGCTAACGAGGGGGTGGGAGGAATGAAACTTTAGAACAACACTTTGATCGGGTTTGGCTCGCTGGATCAAACAGGCTGCAAAGTCCGTGATGTGTGACGGCTGTTAGCCGAAGGTAGGCCGACTGTGCTGCCGTGCAGCGGCTGTAGCAGCCTGCCAATGCGGCACCGTTGACTGGATGTCAGCGTTTGACATCCGGTCAGCGAGAAGAAACGACCTGTAAATGTTAACATTAGGGGATGCACGATATTGGATTTTTGGCCGATATACGATATGCCGATATGTTCAAACTTATTCGGCCGATACCGATATGCTGTACAGGTAGTTCCTTTGTCAGAACATAGCCCTCTTATTTAGGCTTATTTAAAAAATGTGCAACAGCTGTAAGATCTGGTGACATATATTTGGTAACAGTAGGGGTGCGAATCTCTCAGCGTCTGGAGAATTGATTTGATTCCGATTTTTGGTGTCACGATTCGATTCAGAAACGATTTTTGATTCAGAAACGATTTTTCTATTAAAATGGTCATAAATTTAGTTTCAGTTTTGTAACTGACAAGCTGAAAAGAATAAACAACAATGTAAACAAATGGAACATTTATTTAAAACAATAATTTTAGGTTCCTTATTGTATCAAATTTTTTGCATCGTTTGATATTTATACCAAAAATAGGAACAAATAATACAGGAATGCATTAAATTCTGTAACTTAAATAACCAGTATTAGGTTAGCTTTTTGCTCTGTTACTTATAGAAGATTATTGTTTGAATTGATTGTTTGAACTTGTTTTGTTTTTGAAAAAAGGGGCAGATAAAATAAGATTTCTTCTTCTTTCTGCCACCTTTCATTTTATGTATTCTTTCATATACTATGAGATATGGTTTTATTTTCTGTATCTTTTGGGTTTTAATGTAAAATTAATTAAAAAAAAAAAAATAGATTTTGGGGCTTTTAGAATCGATTCTGAATTGCCAGGACTAAGAATCTAGATTCTTTAAAAAAAAATCAATTTTTTCCTGCACCCCTAGGTAACAGCCACTTTAACTCATATTAAATGAAAAGTGCTAAATATTATTTATTAGCATTAGTCACCTGTGATGCTGTCTCCCTTGTGGAGGCTTGTTCCAGGTTCCTAGCTGCAGTGTGGGATTCTCTGCACTCTCGTGCATGAAGGACAGTCTTTTTAAGTTAAAAGTTTTTGTCTATCCATTGTGCCGCAAGACTAATCATGCTAACGGGGCTAACACGACGTCCAAATGTCTGTGGTAAAACTCACCCAACAAGTCGTGCTATCGGCTGTTAGCTTCTCAATGACGTCGGAAATGACTGCTTATAACTCGGGTAACGTTACGTCAGAAAAATATCTCAGACTGCGGACGATGTAGCGAGGCTCAATGTGATCCATAAATCTTCATAATCCGACATCCTCACCAAGGAAAAATAAAACTTCCACACCGCCGACATTTTTAATTTTCCTCTCCGCCGTGAGATCAGGTAGGCGCACATGACGTCATCGTGTTGTGCTGCAACGTCATCACGTTGTGCTGCAACGTCATCACGTTGTGCGGCAGCTGCAGGCAAAAACGGCGCCTTTTTTATCGGCGAGTTATTTTGATGGCATGGCCGATGTCTGATATTGAACTTTAACGCTGATATTGAACTTTAACGCTAATATCGTCCGATACCGATACATGCCGATAATATCATGCATCCCTAGTTAACATTCAGTCTGAAAGCTGAGCCACATATGCATTTATCCATCCTGTTCTTGTTTTTTTGGTTGTGCTCTTGTTACACTCATTTTCCTGTCCCCTTTTACAGAGACTTAAAGGACAAGGAGGAAATAAAGGTAAATGCTGTTCTGTTGGGATTTCACATTAATGTTGTAGCCTTAACACACCGCTCCATGCCTTTAAATGTAACCATCTGACATCCCTTAAATATTTGACATCATGCTGAGATTATTTATTCATATCCAGTTTTTCCTCTTCCCAGTGCAAAACGGATCAATGCATCAAAAAGATGGTGTGAACGATGAGGATTTTGAGCCTTACCTAAGCGGCCAGACAAATCAGGTAATATAAAAATACATATGATCTGTTCCGACAGCCTCTTCCAGTAATTGTGAATATTTATTTTATATCTGCAGTATTACTCTAGTGCGTGGGGTGTCAAACCCATTTACAAAAGGGGGCCAAAATAAAAAAAACGTTTCAAACTAAGGTCCGGTTTCAGAATCTACATTAAAGATAGATACCCAACATGGTTGCAGGGTCCTCAAAAAGTGTTTGATTGGTCTCATTTGACGTTCTCTGTTGCACTTTTGACATCATAATCAAAGAAGTATTTTACATTTAAAATAACATCTTAGGGACCAGATAAGATGCCAACAAGGGCCACATTTAGCCCCCGGGCCTTGAGTTTGACACATATGCTCTAGTGCAATAAAGAGTACCGGTAGTAGGAGGCAAAGGTGGATAATAATTTTGTCCATGCATGTGTCCATTCCAAAAATATCTCATAAACCACTGGAAGGGTTTTAGGGAAACTATCAGAAATTAATCACTGGATGTACATCTACAGCTGTTGACTGTTGCGGCAAACTAAGATAGCTGCCACAGATAACTGACTTTAAAAATGCCAAAATACCTGTAAATTATTTTTATTAATGTTGAGCTAAAATTTGGTGAGAGTCATCCCAACACACTTTCTAAGCGCTAACAGGTTATACAAGAAAAATGTTCTATTAATTACGGTATGTAGTCAGCTCGTCTGTTTATCAAAATACTGTATCTCATGAACCACTGGGTGCTTTGTATAACTACGGTAATTACATTTTGGAGTTTATCTAATTCAACGTGGGCTAACTCGGCTGACAGACATTCGCCAACAAAAATAGCTATAACTCCAATAATTATAAATGATCTTAGTCTAAAACTGATCTGAAAAGTAGTGGTCTATATGCAATATTTCAAGAATGCTAAGCCTGTTTATTTATTTAAACATCTCAAATAAATTACGGTAGTGGTATTTTAAAGCTATTTAGCCGGTTTTCAGATGCAAAGTTAAATGGCCAAGTTTAGACATTTTTTAGAGATGTAGTTGAAAATGTTTAGATGATGTATAGTAAAACACATGTGGCACATTATTATTCATATTTATTGTTTATTGCAGCAACGTCTTTTGCTATCTAATGTCTGAAATACCCAATTTTAGCTCTGATTTATAAATGTTCTGTTGTGATATTCTCCACTCAAAAGGCTGTTTGCTGTAAATAATAAGCCAAATGGTCAAAAATGGTGGAGCGCACATGCAAATATTAATTCTTATTTTGATGTTTGCCACTATTTTCACTTGGCATACATAATGCAAATGTTTCTATGTGAACTAAAAAAAGTGAGTTGCACTTTAGACAGCTTTAGACAAATTACTGTACTAATTACATTACAAATGGCTTTAGACATCTTTGAAAGCATATTTTCTCTAGAAGCATATTTTTTCTGTAAAGAACGGAGCAAAGTTAGATATGTTTTTGTATGTGTGATTTGCGTTATGTTTTGTAGATGATTTACCGGTACATTTGTAAATAGCATGCGCAAAGACAGAAACCATACCTTCTTTTACAACACAAATACCATGCTGCATTTGCATCTAAACCTGTGTTCATCAAAATTTGATAGCCAAATACTAAAAAATTATGTGCATCCATTTAAACTACTTCATTTTATGAAACACAGAAAACTTATTGCAAAAATAACGTAGTGTAGTAAAAATAAAATATGAAACATCATCTTCACTTGTATAGCTATGTAAAATGACCCAAATAGTACTATATTAGTTCAGAATTGGCTCAAATAATTGCATACAGGCAGATTTGTAGTACGTAATTGAAACCAGTCATTTTAATTTTCTCATATTGCTGATAAATTGTGTTTTAGGTCACAGCTCAACAAATTTTACATTTATTCCAGTTTGTTGTCTTTATACATGGTGATTATTTTTTACCAGTTCTGTTATACATGACATGAGTGGGTTTTTTTGGTGTCACACAGGGCAACAGCTACCCACCAATGTCTGATCCCTACATGCCCAGTTATTATGCTCCATCCATGGGCTTTCCTTATGCTCTGGGAGAGGCTACTTGGTCCACAGGAGGAGACTCACCAATGCCCTACCTTGCTACCTATGGACAGATGAGCAATGGCGAGCCTCATTTTATCCCTGATGGTGTTTTCAGCCAGCCAGGTGCCCTGGGAAACACCCCTCCCTTCCTCAGCCAGCATGGCTTCAATTTCTTTCCCAGTAGTGCGGACCTTTCAACTTGGGGTACCAGCGTCTCTCAGGGTCAGTCAACGCAGAGCTCAGTCTACAGTAACAGCTACGGCTACGCTCCTAGTTCGCTGGGCAGGGCAATCGCAGATGGACAGGCGGGCTTTGGAAGCGACACCCAACTCAGTAAGGTACCGATGCTGAGCAGCATTGAGCAGGGTATGACGGGGCTAAAACTGGGTATGGACATGATGGCAGCTGTTACCAAAACCGTGGGCTCACCCTTAGGAGGCACGGCAGGTATGAGCAGTACGGCGGCCAATAATCTCCCTCTGCCCGTCAACTCGTCTGTGCCAAAACCTGCCACCTGGGCAGCCATCGCCAAGAAGCCGGCCAAACCCCTGCCGAAGGTCAAACCCAAAGCCAACATGGGGATGGGGGGACTTGCCACCATCCCCCCACCCCCAATAAAGCACAACATGAACATTGGTACGTGGGACGATAAGGGCTCTTTAAACAAACCCACATTAGCTCAGACAATGATGCCCCCACAACCTCTGATGCAGCAGCCTCTCTTAGCTCAACCCCAAGCCCTACTGCAGAACCCTTTACACCCTCAGCCCCCACACCAGCCCCAGCATCAACATCAGCCCTTCCAACTGCAGTCCCTCCACTCCCCTCAACACCCCCAGTCCCTGCCTCCTGGCCCCCCACACCTACACTTCTCCTCCCAACCTGGCCTCCCACAGCCTTTTCATCAGCAACAACCCCAGCAGCCTGGCCCACCACCAAATCGTTGGCTTGCTCCCAGAAACCGGGGCGAGGGCTTTGGTCTTAGTGGCGGAGTCCCACTGAGTGCCTCCCCATGCTCTGGAGAAGTTCACCCTGTATTGGAGAAACTCCGTGCCCTCAACAACTACAACCCCAAAGACTTTGACTGGAGCTTGAAAAATGGACGTGTTTTCATTATCAAGAGTTACTCAGAAGATGATATCCACCGCTCAATCAAGTACTCCATCTGGTGCAGTACAGAACATGGCAACAAGCGCCTGGATAGTGCATACCGTTCATTAGGCAATAAAGGGCCCTTATACCTATTGTTCAGCGTCAACGGCAGTGGGCATTTCTGCGGCGTGGCCGAGATGCGCTCACCGGTGGACTACAATGCCTACGCAGGCGTCTGGTCTCAGGACAAATGGAAGGGCAAGTTCGAAGTGAAGTGGATTTTTATCAAAGACGTGCCCAACAACCAACTGCGTCACATCCGGCTGGAGAACAATGACAACAAGCCAGTGACCAACTCCAGGGACACTCAGGAAGTGCCTCTGGAGAAGGCCAAACAAGTGCTTAAAGTTATTGCCACATACAAGCATACCACCTCAATATTTGATGACTTTGCACATTATGAGAAACGTCAGGAAGAGGAGGAGGCTCTGAGGAAGGTGAGATTAATTTTCTTATAAAGAGTCAATTACACCTAAAACTCTTTACAGTATATCTAGCCTGGTTAAAACCAGACCCATTGTCCTTCACTTCGCTTTGGACTAGGGTCTGGGACTTCTCTCATAGACAAGGATTTCTCCTGTAGATTTTTGACCGGACCAATCAGAGAACAGAAGGCGGAGTTTTGAACGACGTCGACTGACGTCGTCAGTTAAAATGGCTGCCGCCACGAAGGAATTTTCATGAAAACAAGGTAAAAAACTATTATTTCTTTGCTGAGAAAAAATATATTTCTTAGCTGACGTTATATCAGAAGTGTTCCTGAGCTTAACAGTTCCTAAATCAATTCACGAAATGGTCAAATCTGCTGGATTTAAATAGTTTCGGTTAGGGATGTGCCGATCGATCGGTAACCGATCAATCGGCACCGATAATCATTAAAGCGGATGTGATCGGCTTTTGCCTTCAATTACCGATCACAGAGCCTGTGATGCGAAGTTTGCTAACTGCAAAACGTGCGACGAAAAAGTACCTCGTGGAGGAATTTCAACGAAGTCCTTCAACACAACAAACCTAATTCGTCATTAAAATGTTTTAATACGTTTTAATAACTTACCAAAAGCCGTCTGCCAGCGCCGCCATAAGCAACACCTGTTAGCATGTAGCCCCACCGAGTAGCCCCACCGAGTCCGCTCCGCTGCGCAGTTACGGGCAGTCCAGTTTAGCTGCGGCTTCAAAAAGGCTGTCGGCTTTGTTATTCCAAGTTAGCTGGGTGTCCCCCGATATCTTCTGCTTCCAGTCCGACATCGAGGCGAGCTCCAGGAACCTCTGATCGCACAAAGCCGGCTGTCTGCTGCAGCTCTGGTTTAGCATGTTAGCCTTAGCTCATACCATGAGCTGCTGGTCTCGCGCGGTGCTGTGGGAGCGCTCGGCGGAGCGATCGCGGCTGCTGCTCCAGTCCTGAGACATTCACAGAGTTCAGGGAGTGTTTCCAGTTAATTTATCCGTATGAGGCATCCTCTTATGGGAGAAACAGTCCTCCAAAAGCCGACTGCCGAGTGTGGAGGCGGTATTTCCTGGTTCTTCTTCTTCTTCTATAGAGTTTAATGGCGGTTGGCGAACTCATATTAAGCGCATTACCGCCACCTGGTTCCCGCAGGAAGTTGTTCAAAAAAGCACGAAATTATTTAAAAAAAATAATAATAATGATACTTTACGTATTTATAAAGCCATTTGTAAAAACAGCCAACAGTGCAGCTTTAAGTAGCAAATGGGGTATTTTAGTTTTTTATATGAAGTAATAGATGTGTTTTTTTTTTAAAAACAATAAAAAACCTTTTTTTTTTATTGAAAGTTAGTAAGGTAAACATTTTTCTTTGATAATGCAGTTGATAATTACTTTTATTTACTTTGTTCTCTGAAATAAATTAGTAAAAATATGTTTTTGTCTGAATTATGGTGATTTTATGGTTCTGAAAATAACATGAGTGCTGCTTCTGGCTACAAGATCTGAAAAGTTTTCAGATCTTGTAGCCAGAAGCAGCACTCATAAATTACAGTAAGCCATTTGATCGGTGATCGGTTTATGTGATCGGCTCACATATAGGCAATCGGTAATTGTGATCGGTATCGGTGATCGTCACACATAGGTGATCGGTATCGGTTTCAAAAAACCTGATCGGCACATCCCTAGTTTCGGTTTGACATTTTCCAAACAGCCTCAGGTGCGCTACGAAAATAAATGATAAAAAATCGAATTTTATCTCAAATGTTTAATCTAGGCCAACAGTCAGTAAATTAGAGCCATATAATTACACACTGGTAGCAGAAAAAATATCCACCGAGTGGTTTCTGAGCTATTTATCTGAATAGCCTGGACCTCGCCAGGCTAAACTAACAAAACTCCGCCTTCTGTTCTCTGATTGGTCCGGTCAAAAATCTACCGGAGAAATCCTTGTCTATGAGAGAAGTCCCAGACCCTAGTCCAAAGCGAAGTGAAGGACAATGGGTCGGGTTTTAACCAGGCTACAGTATATCTTAAAAAAAGCTAAGTCTTGTCCTCTGGACATTCAAAAAAACAAAGCAAAAAAAAATTTGTAGAAACGTTTCGTCTTTCGTCCGAAAGACTTCCTCAGTCTGAGATGCTGTATTAAGCTTTTTTAGATTTTTCTACTGTACATGGATTATTGAGCATGCATCAGGGTCTTTACAGTATAGTTAAAAAATTTCTGTGGACAGATTATGAAGAATAACATCTTCTGCATCATGTGGTACATGTGGTGGAACGAAATTATACCATACCATACCATTTTATTTATAAAGCACTTTAAACAGGAACAAGTCCACACAAAGTGCTGGACAAACAAACACGCAACAGGCAACACAGACAATGAGGTACAACACGAAAAACATAAAAACATTGCAGATCATAAATAAAACGATCCAATACAAATCAGCTGGCATTGAAAGCGATGGAGTAGTAGTGAGTTTTTAACCGGGATTTGAAAACCGAGAGGGAGGGGGCCTGTTTGATGACACAGTAAATTATGTACACAGGTTCCCAGTTACATCCAACAATAAAATGTAAAAGAAAAACCGTAATAAAATCTAATATATGAACTAAGAAAAACATCAACTAAAAATACACCAAGCACTAGTAGCATAAAAACATTACGTCGAACAGCAACACGAACATGAAGTCTTTATAAAGAACTATGTACGGTAATGCAAAATTGCTGGCAACATAAAGGTTTATTAAAAAATTTTCACATGACTCGTGAAAATAGTGAGACAAAATTCCATTTTTTTTTTTTAAATACCGCTCAAACTAGCCATTAGCTCATCAATCACATCAAAATCAAATCTTTATTTCTCCAAACTGGGGCTGTTCCAAAAGCTATCTTTAACAGGTAATGTATTATTTGTTCATAATTTTTTCACAAAACCCCACGTCCAAAGATCTGAACTATTTAGTTCAAAGCAAGGCCAAGTTTTAGTGAATTTCTGCCGCAGGCTGTTGTCATAGTGTAAAAAGCTGATCTTGTTTTCATTCAACCTTTATTTAGTCAGGTTAATCTCATTGAGCCTCGAGGACTCATTTACAAGAGGGACCTGTCTACAAACTAAAGAATGATGACAACAGCAACAGTAGAATTTCCTTAAACAATCAACAATAGACAAACATAAGAGAGAAATACAGATAATTTTTTTTTACAAATTAAAACAAAGATATCAAAGTAGCAAAACAGACAGATTATAAGGTAGATGTAGAAAATCAAAAACAGGAACATGTCTGCATTGGTTTTTGCCAGGATTCCAACACGTGCTCTGAGGTTGTAAAGTCCCATGGCTGCATCAGAGCTGCAGTATGGTAAACGAAGTTTCCTGAGGCCTGTCAGCAGATTGATGTGCTGTCATTACTCATACGCAGTTTCGTGGAACTTTGAGTTTGCAGCAGCCGTTCTGTTACGGTAAGACTGCAAAGAGTTGCCCAAGTGGATTGACATGGCTATTGGGTTTCCCGAAATAGCCCACATTCTTGGCATTCCCTTTTCCACACAAAGGCAGATGTAAGCCCCGATCTGCCTTTGAATACCAACCGTCCATGCTTTCCACAGGCCCCTCATGCTTTGCTAGCATAAGCCTTTAAAGTGGTTGAAATGTGTAGCACAGTTGTTTTCCAACAAAATTCATGATACAGATGTTTCATTAATTTGACTGTGTGCACATACTTATGAAATGTACACTTTTTAATCCCATCATAAGGGAAACTAGACCATGGTGCAGTGATAATACTTATGTTGTAAAATAAATGTTAGTTTGGCCTAAAAAAAGCTCAATGGGCTGTTGTAGCTGTAGAGAAACTGGAGAGCAAATTGTAATATCACTGCTGCTGCTGCATTCATTCTTATGATGCTAATTTCATCAATAAAACCCACATGACCCATTCACCGTTCATTTTTTCTTTCCTCCCACTCCCAAGCTGCTGCCGCTCCACTGATGTTGTATTGACTCCTCGCTGCTGACCTTGTTAATATGCACTGGGTTTCTTTCTCATAAATATTTCAAGTCAATGTTTTCAGGCTTCTGAAAACAAACTGTCAGTAGAAAGCTAGTTTCATCCTGCGTCACGCAGGCGTTGAGCCGTGCCGCTTTTGTATCCCCGACCTCCTACATGACAGGATCAGTGTGGCTGAGGCCTCGCCCTTCTTCACCTGACAAGGTGAATTGTTGTCTATTGTTTGGCCTGTCCTTCCAGAGCTTTGAGAGGCATCAAACTAGCAGAGCTGCCTACACAATAACACCTTCCCAAACTGCTTCATGGAAAAAATATTTTGATATTCAAACATTTTTATCATGTTTCATAAACTATTTTTTTAAATCTACAGGTAATGGATTTACTGTAACATTATCTTGTTCACTAATATGCACCGTCTATGGTTGAATCATAGTTTTCTGCTAAATATTTATATTTTTTGTTGTGGCTGTCGCTTGAACAGCCCATCCCCACCCCAGCAAATTAACATAATTCATCGTAAATGGTACACTACAGGCCACACGTTAAACAAAAAGTTCATTAAAATTAGGTACACCAATAAATCAGCCGGCCGATTTATCGGCCCAGATTTTCTTAATTTTGGAAAATCGGACGATACTAGCATGAGAAATCGATTTTGCAGATTTTAATATTTTTTAACAATTGTCTGAATTTCTTTTACATTTCAGAGCACTACCTCACGGCCAGTTAAAACATGTTTGTATTGTTTCTAGGATATTGTTCAAGGGTATGTTTTTCAATAAAATAAGACTGGAAAATTGAAGTTGCACTGTGACCTTATAATACCTGACACTAATGTGTAAATACAAAAAAACTGACATGGACCCCCTCACCGAGGATACTGTTCTATCTGAGAGTGCAAAAAGAATCAGCTAACAAGCCTATTAAGTGTCTTTCTATAAATAAGTTGATTTTGTGTTTTTATTTCCGAAACCTTTAGCTTTCTTTTAATTTATCATCCACTGCATTCCCCTTTTTGTAATCTACAATGAAACCATTGAGCAAACAAACCATTGTCTGACAGACTGCAAGCCGAAGGTAGTGACTGCAGTCTCATGGCAGTGCAAACAAAGCTGTTTGTTTGGTTAGTGCATTCTTCACTTAAAACTCATTTTCTCTGTTTTCATACTGATAATTGTTGCTTGCAGCCTTAACTTTTTGTAAAATTAAAAGAAAAGGTTCCAAGTACCGTATTCCTACCTTGGTAAGTGAATAATATTTACATCTGCTGTGCTAGAAATGAACACAATTACAGTAAATATATCCAACAAAGGCAAACTATTTAATTCTAATCTTGAATGCTTTTCATTTAAGGAGCTTTATCTAGAGAAGGAAAGGTTCTTGTAGGTTAAAACTTTTTTTTTGTCTGATTTTATGTAAATTACGGACTATGACTTTTTATCTTTTTGGAGTGTTTGTGATGTTTTTGTGTGAAGTTGGAGTTATGGATCAAAACATCATGCGGCTTTTTGTTCAAACTTTAAATGTTAATGAAAGCGGGTTTTGAAATCAGCACTTTCCATCAAGGACAGGAAGCTACACTACACTGAAACTGCTGTAAAGGTCTTTAAATCTAAACACAAGAAGAATTTTTAGAGAAAACGTTGGTCTTGATTTCTTAAGGGGCACTCATTTTAAATGTTGGAAGTGATATTCTTTTTTTTAAAGCCACTTTTAGCTTACTAATAATTTGGCCTGTCACGATAAACAAATCAATAAATTGCATGATAAGTGAAAATTATCTGGCTCATTTTCATCTATCGGCTTTATCTTTTCGTCTCTTCTTCTCTCCGCTAAAAGCAGCTAAGCTGAGAAGCTAAGCTAACAGGCCGACCTCAGGAAAAAACAACCGTCTTGTCCAAGCTCCAAAATTCACGGTTGAAACTCGTGCCATCGTGTAAAAAGTTGTTTTTCGCTACAAAAAGAAGCTGAGAACTTGTTTACTGATTTTTTTATTTATTTAAAGCTTTATGTGAAAAATGCTATGCTAAAGAGCTCAAACCGCACTGAGCATCCGCCATTTTGAGAACCGAAGAGAGACGGCCCATGTCACGTCAAGGGGCCTCCCTTCCTTTTTTCTTAGAGACACGCTGCTCGCTCCCTCAATATCCATCCTTCGGTTCAAACAATCTTATACTGTACTGCCATCCTGTTGTCAAAAAGGTACTACATGCAACATAAATTAACCAACGTTTCTTCTTAAATTTGACAATAATGACTAATTATTGTCAAATTTCAAGCAATATTATTGTTTATCGCAATAATTTCTGAGATAATTAATCGCCCAGCAAAATTTGTTATCGTGACAGGCCTACTAATAATGTTTTTGTTCCTTTGTGCCCAAAAAACAGCTTTCAACCAACAGGTAGCTCAAAGAGTACTGTATATGTTTTTATTTTTACTTGGGGATAATTAAAAAATGAATGAATCTGAATCGGCCAAGAAATAGAGCAATTGTTGCATCTAATATTGGTGGTGTTGCAGACCAGATTTAATTCTGTTTGGTGGTAACGCCACAGAGTTACGGTAGGTGGCTGGTTTGCAGTGGTGGGCACAGTTCTGCTAATCCGCTAACAGCTAATAGTGAAACAAAATTTTC
>JBBPBX010072435.1:0-18068 GCA_038048925.1 Garcialebias charrua
GCCACGTCGCCACGCCCACATGCTCCACCAAAAACGAACAGTATTGGAATGCTTGTTACACCAACATGTCTTCGGTCACTGGACACAATGCCACGCTGATTAGGTAACAGGGGTCCGATATGGACCGTTCAACGTAAAACTTTACACTTCCTGTTGTCAGGGGGCGTGGCTTAAGTGATGTCATGATTTGACCATACAGTTTTGCGGGGGACCGGATGTGGGTCAATAACTGAAGGTTTGATGTATTAGACTTTTTTCGTGTAAGAGCTGTAAGCGTTTCGTTTTTCATGGCGAGATGTCCAACTTTGACGTCTGGCCCCGCCCCTTCAGCATTCATGAAAACGCACAATTTTGATATCGTTTGTTCCCCCGTGCCTTATGAAGAAACTGGCCAAGTTTGAACCAAATCGAGCGAAATTCATAGGAGGAGTTCGTTCAAATGCGGAGGCTGTAAACGGCCAAAAAGGGGTGAAAATTTGGTCATCGTTCCAAAATGGCCGCCTTACCATTTATCGTACAGCGTTGGTGCAAGAGGGTTTTCTGTGCATCTTGGTGAGTTGGACAAGTGTACCAAATTTCATGATTCTACGTCAAACTAAGGTCAATGCGGAGGGTATTTTGAAAATTTCTAGGGGGCGCTCTTGAGCCGTTTCTGTGGCGATTTTTGCCACGCCCCCAAAATACGTAATTTTTCACCAGTCCTGACGAGTCCGCCAAATTTGGTGAGTTTTCGTATATGATAAAGCCTCCAAAAGGCCACTTCTTTGGGGGGAAGAAAAAAAAAAAAAAAAATAATAATAATTAAAGCTGCAAGCAGCATTGAGGCCCTCGCAGCTTAGCGCCGCTCGGACCTTATTGAGGCGACCGCGCGAGCTCCAGCTCGTCCGCTCGGTCGCCATTTCGAAGTCTCTCGTGTCTACTCCGCACCAGGGGTGCACACGCACAATAAATCTGGTTCAGATCGGATGATGTCTCACTGAGATATAACAGTTTGAATAATCTAGGGGGCGCTCTGGAGTCACATGTTAAACCACAATATCAATATGTCCACAAGGTCTCACTGATGATACACAATAAATCTGGTTCAGATCGGATGATGTCTCACTGAGATATAACAGTTTGAGTAATCTAGGGGGCGCTCTGGAGTCATATGTTAAACCACAATATCAATGTGTCCACAATGTCTCACTGATGATACACAATAAATCTGGTTCAGATCGGATGATGTATCACTGAGATATAACTGTAGTAATAATATAGGGGGCGCTATGGAGTAAAAATTTACTTACCATTATCAATGTGTGTCGAAGTGTTCACTGATAAAGCACAATAAATCTCGTACAGATCGGATAATGTATCACTGAGATATAACTGTAGTAATAATATAGGGGGCGCTATGGAGTAAAAATTTACATACCATTATCAATGTGTGTAGAAGTGTTCACTGATAAAGCACAATAAATCTCGTGCAGATCGGATAATGTATCACTAAGATATAACTGTAGTAATAATACAGGGGGCGCTATGGAGTAAAAATTTACATACCATTATCAATGTGTGTAGAAGTGTTCACTGATGAATCATAATAAATCTCGTGCAGATCGGATAATGTATCACTAAGATATAACTGTAGTAATAATACAGGGGGCGCTATGGAGTAAAAATTTACATACCATTATCAATGTGTGTAGAAGTGTTCACTGATGAATCATAATAAATCTCGTGCAGATCGGATAATGTATCACTAAGATATAACTGTAGTAATAATATAGGGGGCGCTATGGAGTAAAAATTTACATACATTATCAATGTGTGTCGAAGTGTTCACTGATAAAGCACAATAAATCTCGTGCAGATCGGATAATGTATCACTGAGATATAACTGTAGTAATAATATAGGGGGCGCTATGGAGTAAAAATTTACATACCATTATCAATGTGTGTCGAAGTGTTCACTGATAAAGCACAATAAATCTTGTGCAGATCGGATAATGTATCACTAAGATATAACTGTAGTAATAATATAGGGGGCGCTATGGAGTAAAAATTTACATAACATTATCAATGTGTGTAGAAGTGTTCACTGATGAAGCACAATAAATCTCGTGCAGATCGGATAATGTATCACTAAGATATAACTGTAGTAATAATATAGGGGGCGCTATGGAGTAAAAATTTACATAACATTATCAATGTGTGTCGAAGTGTTCACTGATAAAGCACAATAAATCTCGTGCAGATCGGATAATGTATCACTGAGATATAACTGTAGTAATAATATAGGGGGCGCTATGGAGTAAAAATTTACATACCATTATCAATGTGTGTCGAAGTGTTCACTGATGATGCACAATAAATCTGGTTCAGATCGGATGATGTATCACTGAGATATAACTATAGAATAATGTAGGGGGCGCACTTGAGTCAAATGTTAGCCCACCATATCAATGTGTCCACAAGGGCTCACTGATGATGCACAATAAATCTGGTTCAGATCGGATGATGTATCACTGAGATATAACTATAGAAATAATGTAGGGGGCGCACTTGAGTCAAATGTTAGCCCACCATATCAATGTGTCCACAAGGGCTCACTGATGATGCACAATAAATCTGGTTCAGATCGGATGATGTATCACTGAGATATAACTATAGAAATAATGTAGGGGGCGCACTTGAGTCAAATGTTAGCCCACCATATCAATGTGTCCACAAGGGCTCACTGATGATGCACAATAAATCTGGTTCAGATCGGATGATGTATCACTGAGATATATTTATAGAAATAATGTAGGGGGCGCACTTGAGTCAAATGTTAGCCCACTATATCAATGTGTCCACAAGGGCTCACTGATGATGCACAATAAATCTGGTTCAGATCGGATGATGTATCACTGAGATACAACAGTTTGAATAATCTAGGGGGCGCTATGGAGGGTATTTGCTAATTAGCATAAACACCTGTTCAAGGGGTGGGTAATGATCGATCATAATGATTTTGGTACTCCTCAGATCAAATCTGTGGAGTTTAGAACCAAACGTATGGTGACGGCGTTACGTCTTACTTCGCCATGTCACCACGCCCACTTGCTCCACCCAAAACGAACAGTGCTGGAAAGCTTGTTACACCAACATGTCTTCGGTGACTGGATACAATGTCACGCTGATTAGGTAACAGGGATCCGATATGGACCGTTCAACGTAAAACTTTACACTTCCTGTTGTCAGGGGGCGTGGCTTAAGTGATGTCATGATTTGACCATACAGTTTTGCAGGGGACCGGATGTGGGTCAATCACTGAAGGTTTGATGTATTAGACAGTTTTCGTGTAAGAGCTATAAGCGTTTCGTTTTTCATGGCGAGATGTCCAACTTTGAGGTCTGGCCCCGCCCCTTCAGCATGCATGAAAACGCACAGTTTTGATAACATTTGTTCCCCCGTGCCTTATAAAGAAACTGGCCAAGTTTGAATCAAATCGAGCGAAATCCCTAGGAGGAGTTCGTTGAAATGCAGAGGCTGTAAACGGCCAAAAAGGGGTGAAAATTTGGTCATCGTTCCAAAATGGCCGCCTTACCATTTATCGTACAACATTGGTGCCAGAGGGTTTTCTGTGCATCTTGGTGAGTTGGACAAGTGTACCAAATTTCATGATTCTACGTCAAACTAAGGTCAATGCAGAGGGTATTTTGAATATTTCTAGGGGGCGCTCTTGAGCCGTTTCTGTAGCGATTTGCTAATTAGCATAAACACCTGTTCAAGGGGTGGGCAATGATCGATCATACTGATTTTGGTACTCCTCGGATCAAATCTGTGGATTTTAGATCCAAACGTATGGTTATGGCGTTACGTCTTACTTCGCCATGTCGCCACGCCCACTTGCTCCACCCAAAACGAACAGTGCTGGAAAGCTTGTTACACCAACATGTCTTTAGTCACTGGACACAATGTCACGCTGATTAGGTAACACGGGTCCGATATGGACCTTTCAAAGTAAAACTTTACACTTCCTGTTGTCAGGGGGCGTGGCTTAAGTGATGTCATGATTTGACCATTCAGTAATGCAGGGGACCGGATGTGCGTCAATCACTGAAGGTTTGATGTATTAGACTCTTTTCGTGTAAGAGCTGTAAGCGTTTCGTTTTTCATGGCGAGATGTCCAACTTTGACGTCTGGCCCCGCCCCTTCAGCATTCATGAAAACGCACAATTTTGATATTGTTTGTTCCCCCGTGCCTTATGAAGAAACTGGCCAAGTTTGAACCAAATCGAGCGAAATCCCTAGGAGGAGTTCGTTCAAATGCGGAGGCTGTAAACGGCCAAAAAGGTGTAAAAATTTGGTCATCGTTCCAAAATGGCCGCCTTACCATTTATCGTACAGCGTTGGTGCCAGAGGGTTTTCTGTGCATCTTGGTGAGTTGGACAAGTGTACCAAATTTCACGATTCTACGTCAAACTAAGTCTATGCGGAGGGTATTTTGAAAATTTCTAGGGGGCGCTCTTGAGCCGTTTCTGTTGCGTTTTTTGCCACGCCCCCAAAATACGTAAATTTTCACCAGTCCTGACGAGTCCGCCAAATTTGGTGAGTTTTCATATATGATAAAGCCCCCAAAAAGCCACTTCAAGAGGGACTAGAATAAAAATAATAAAAATTAAAGCTGCAAGCAGCATTGAGGCCCGAAGCAGCTTAGCGCCGCTCGGACCTTATTGAGGCGACCGCGCGAGCTCCAGCTCGTCCGCTCGGTCGCCATTTCGAAGTCTCTCGTGTCTACTCCGCACCAGGGGTGCACACGCACAATAAATCTGGTTCAGATCGGATGATGTCTCACTGAGATATAACAGTTTGAATAATCTAGGGGGCGCTCTGGAGTCACATGTTAAACCACAATATCAATGTGTCCACAAGGTCTCACTGATGATACACAATAAATCTGGTTCAGATCGGATGATGTATCACTGAGATATAACTATAGAAATAATGTAGGGGGCGCACTTGAGTCAAATGTTAGCCCACCATATCAATGTGTCCACAAGGGCTCACTGATGATGCACAATAAATCTGGTTCAGATCGGATGATGTATCACTAAGATATAACAGTTTGAATAATCTAGGGGGCGCTCTGGAGTCATATGTTAAACAACAATATCAATGTGTCCACAAGGGCTCACTGATTATGCACAATAAATCTGGTTCAGATCGGATGATGTATTACTGAGATATAACTGTAGAAATAATGTAGGGGGCGCACTTGAGTTAAATGTTAGCCCACCATATCAATGTGTCCACAAGGGCTCATTGATGATGCACAGTAAATCTGGTTCAGATCGGATGATGTATCACTGAGATATAACTATAGAAATAATGTAGGGGGCGCACTTGAGTCAAATGTTAGCCCACCATATCAATGTGTCCACAAGGGCTCACTGATGATGCACAATAAATCTGGTTCAGATCGGATGATGTATCACTGAGATATAACAGTTTGAATAATCTAGGGGGCGCTCTGGAGTCATATGTTAAACAACAATATCAATGTGTCCACAAGGTCTCACTGATTATGCACAATAAATCTGGTTCAGATCGGATGATGTATCACTGAGATGGGACTATAGAAATAATGTAGGGGACGCATGAAGCGCAAGTTTGAGGCCTGGCCACGCCGCTTTAGCATAAACGAAAACGCAAACTTTTGATAACTTTTACTGTCCAATGTGTTAAGGGCATGTTAACCAAGTTTAAATGCAATCCTTCAAAATCCCTAAGAGGAGTTTGTTTAAATACGCAATTCAAAAACATTGGAAAATGACCTTTGACCCAAAATGGCCGACTTCCTGTTGGCTTTGGACCATTGCTCCAAGAGACTTTTTTGTAGCTCCTGATGAGATACACATGTGTACCAAGTTTCATTATTCTGGGATAAAGCATGGCTGGGGGCTGTTTTTTTTAAATATTCTAGAGGGTGCTGTTGAGGAATTAGGCCACGCCCACCAATTATTACAATGGAATCCTGCAGGGGGGTGAACAAGGATCGATGTCAGTGAGTTTGGTGAAGCTGGGAGCTTATATTAGGAAGTTATTTTAGCTTGATGTTTCATGGAGAATGGCCAGATTTGAGGCTTGGCCACGCCCACATGCTTTGACATAGAAAAATTCTTTTGATAACTTTTGACCTTCAATGCCTCAAGATAGTGCTGACCGAGTTTGACGCCTGGATCTCGAAAGCTCTAGGACGAGTTCGCTCAGATATGACGTAAATGAAATAGACCAAATTGTGACTTTGACCTAAGGCCACGCCCACATGCTTTGACTTAGAAAAATTCTTTTGATAACTTTTGACCTTCAATGCCTCAAGATAGTGCTGACCGAGTTTGACGCCTGGATCTCGAAAGCTCTAGGACGAGTTCGCTCAGATATGACGTAATTGATGTTTCATGGAAAATGGCCAGATTTGAGGCTTGGCCACGCCCACATGCTTTGACATAGAAAAATTCTTTTGATAACTTTTGACCTTCAATGCCTCAAGATAGTGCTGACTGAGTTTGACCCCTGGATCTCGAAAGCTCTAGGACGAGTTCGCTCAGATATGACGTAAATGAAATAGACCAAATTTGACTTTGACCTAAGGCCACGCCCACATGCTTTGACTTAGAAAAATTCTTTTGATAACTTTTGACCTTCAATGCCTCAAGATAGTGCTGACCGAGTTTGACGCCTGGATCTCGAAAGCTCTAGGACGAGTTCGCTCAGATATGACGTAAATGAAATAGACCAAATTGTGACTTTGACCTAAAATGGCCGACTTCCTGTTGGCTTTGGACCATTGCTCCAAGAGACTTTTTTGTAGCTCCTGATGAGATACATATGTGTACCAAGTTTCATTATTCTAGGATAAAGCATGGTGTCAATAGACCTTTAAATGTCAAAGTTATAGCGTTTCGTTTGTTTCGGCGAGTACGCCAAGTTCACCGCTCCACTACGCCCCCTGAACATATACGAAAAGTCAATTTTTTTGATAACTTTTAAAGGCCCATGCCTTAACTGCATTCTGACCAAGTTTGAAGCCGATAGGTCGAACGCCTGAGAAGGAGTTCGTCAAAGTTCGACATGAGTAAAACTGAAAAATGACCAAAATTTGACCTTTGACCCAAAATGGCCGCCTACCTGTGCATTTTAGAGGGTACCCCCAATGTACTTTTTTTCTTGAATTGGGGAGATCTACATATGTTCCGAGTTTCAGATCTCTACGACTTACGGTTTTCCCCAACTCACGTTAGGGGGCGCTGTTGAGCAGTTAGGCCACGCCCACTTGCGATTACACCAGATTCATAAAATTTTCGTTGGGGGACAATTTTGGGTGAAGTTTGGTGAGTTTTTGAATATGTTAAAGGCCCCAAACGGCCGCGCGAAGTGACGGAAAAATAATAATAATAATAATTAAAGCTGCAAGCAGCGTTGAGGCCCTCGCAGCTTAGCGCAGACCGCGGGAGCTCCAGCTCGTCTGCTCGGTTGCCACCTCGAGCTTGTTCGAGCCCATCCAGCACCCGTTTGCCAAGAACAGTTAGCGAATAACAACAATATATGTGTTTAGAAGTGCTGACAGATGACACACAGTAAATGTGGAATACAGTAGATCAGATGATCTAGCTATGAGATGTAAAAGTTTTAAAAATAATGTAATGCAATGGAGTCACCACAATATCAATGTGTATCCACCTTATTCCTAGCCCCCATGATGCCTTGCGCGAATTATGTGAATGACTTCCGCCGAAAGTCAGAACCGGCATTTTTTTTTACACGCTAGCAACGCGCTAACCGGTTTTCGTCAGAGGTTTTAGGTCATAAAACATGTTAGAACACAAACGATCACAACTCAAATGTGGAGATATTGTTTTACCGCTACTTACAGTTGTTGAGGGGTGGGAGGACGACTTGAAGAAGTGGCCGAAAATAACGTACACTAGCATGTTTAACTATTAGCAGACTTAGTTACTAGCATACTTAGCTATTTTGTTGACAGTTGCTTCAGATGGCGAAGCGATGAGCAATCTGAAAAGCTCTGAAGCTTATTAGTAACTTCACAGTAACAAGGTTGGTCCTGTTATGTTAAGAGAGGTGGGACAAAATCTTATTTACCTTAATAAGGCAAACACATAGTCCAGTCTAAGCCTTAAAAATCCACATATCCAGGTCCAGCTAACAATGATGTTACTTTGGACTTTTGAGTTGCAAGATGTTTATCTGGACACCAACTGAGCACCTGGAGCTTGACATTTCTTTTGACAAAGACTTTACTGATTCACAAATGAAGCACCTTGAGAACTTTTAATAAAATACAGTAAATGAAAACAAATAATGAAATAGACAGGAAACGATATTTAAAAACTTGATAATGAAATAAGTGACATTTAGATAGAAACAGTAGTTTAATCCAAAATTAACTGATATAGTGCACACAAAAAAACTAACCTTGTAAGAAGGTTAACAGTCAACTATTGTACATAACAAATGAATCATTTTAGCAAATACTTTTCTAATGTAATATAGTTAACATTGCGGCCTTTAAAAAACATGTTAAGAGTTGTGTTACGTTTACAGCAAGTACACCAGTACTGTACATGTTTGAGAAAAACGTTTACATTTAATGTCTTCTCACTTCTTACTTGAAATAAGCTGGCATCCTTTGCGAGTGAATGCTGGAATGATTACATTGACACACCACATTATTGCAGCAGGTCCCTCACTGTGAAACCACCATCACCCATCACCTCATCTCCAGTACGCAGATAGTCCAGAAACCCAGAGTTATGTGTTATATACAGTACCTGTCACTGCATTTACCACCATAAGCATCTGAAATAAACATGATTATTCCAGAGGGAGAAACAGCCAATAAATATTTCACAGTGTTATTTGCATGTATGATTCACTTCTGGAGTCCAAGTTTTTAGCTTTCTGCAAAACATGTTGCTTTAATTGTTTCACGGGGCAACCATAGAATAAGATGGTTGGTTTGTTCTGACATTATGTCAATCCACATTCCAACAGTCATGCTGCATGTGACTGGTGGTGTTGAGCAGCTCCACACTCTCATCAAGCCCATCTGAAAGTAAAAGTACATTATACAAACATTAGGGTTCATTTATGAACACACACACACACCTATATTATATATATATATATATATATATATATATATATATATATATAGATAGATATGTATAAATAAACGCACACACAGCATACATATATAGGTGCGTGTGTTTATTTGCCAGTTATGAACGAAAATATTAGTATCATTTAATCACTGACTACATAAAATCATAACACTAAAAGCTGTCTCTTAAATCATACCTGGTGTTCTCGATCCTGGAGGATACAGAGTCTTTTTTCAGGTGGTTTCTCGTAGCCCAGCCACAAAGAAGGATGCAGGTTTTTGTTTTCAGAGCATGTTCAACACACACTAGTTGCAGCCACTAATTCAGCTTCGTCTGATTATTCGTACAGCCACGAACAGCGCAACAGGTACCCGAGTTCCACAAGGACATCTTCGTGACAATATTAGCTCGAAATAACAGAAAACAGAACTTTAACAGAACTTCAACGACGCGCACAGATTAGCAAGTAAACAACGAGGAGCCAATGCAGAAATTCTACTTCCGGGGTCAAACGGAAATAAGACACATTATCGCTTCTACAGCGACACCCTCAGGAATAAGGTGGATAGAAGTGCTCACTGATGAACCAAGATCTGGACTGCAGGCTTCAGTACCTGGATCCTTCTACGTAGCCATGATGTTGTGATTGCTGCAGAATGCGGTCTGGCATTATCTTGTTGAAAAATCATTGCATGTCATAATCTGTTTTTTTATTTGTATGCAAACGATTTACAAATCTATCTGCCGGTCACTCTCAATCCCTCACTCAGTTGAAACACTGTTGTCGACTGCTTAAATGACATTAAGCACTGGCTCTTTTTTTAACTTTCTCCACCTAAACACTGATAAAACCGAATGCATTTTATTTGGTGCATCCAGTCGTGACACCAACAACATTCTTCCCAGTCCCAGTTTTGTTTTTCCGGTCTCCCACTTCAACCAGGTGGTCATAAATCTTGGAGTGGAGTTTGATTCCAACTGAAAGCTTGATAAACAGATCAGTTCTGTTGTCAAGATCAGCTTCTTTCAGCTCCGTCTGCTCTCTAAAGTAAAGTCACTATTAGCCGTAGTGATTTGGAGAAAGCCATCCATGCCTATGTGAGCTCCAGACTTGATTATTGTAATGCTTTATACGTTGGAATTAATCAATCTTCCATCTTCCGTTTACAGCTTGTACAGAACTCTGCCGCGCGCTTTTTGACCAACACACGAAAATATGAACACATCACTCCTGTCCTCTCTACACTGGCTCCCGGTTCAGTTCAGGATACAGTTCAAGCTGCTGCTGTTTGCTTTTAAAGCTCTCAATGGGCTTGCACCGCTCTACATATCAGAACTTTTGAAAGTTCCATCAGCCCAGCAGAGCTTTGCAATCTGCCAGTCAACACCTGCTGGAGGTGCCTCGCTCAAGGTACAAACAATGGGGAGACCGGTCCTTTTCTGTTGCCGGTCCAAAAGCCTGGAACAGTCTCCCCCTTGAGCTGCGTGTCACCGCTGATCTGACTCTGTTCAAAACCAGACTGAAGACCCACCTGTTTAAAAAAGCTTTCAGTGTGTAACTTTTATTACTTTCTGTATTTTAGTATTTATTCGTATTTTTATTTCCACTGCCTCCTTTTATAACTGCTGTTTTTATTTTCACTGGTTTATTGTACCAGTTTTTTATTTTTTTATCCTGTTAAGCACCTTGGTCAATGCAAGGCATTGTAGGAAGGTGCTAACCCTAACCCTGACTCTTCAAAGTTGTTGCTCTGCAGACAACTTTTTTATATATGGTCAGCTTGTCATAAAATTATGCTATTTAAGCTATTCTTTAGCATTTTCTGCATTTTTTCCACTTCTTCCTGCTAAATTTAGCTATTTTTATCTTCTTACAAGTTGCTTTCTGCTATATTTAGCTATTTTGTACTTTTTTAACTAAATTTTAGCTGTTATCAGCTAAAGTTAGCTTTTTTAGGCTAATTTCAATTTTTGTTGGGTATTTCAACTTGTATCTTGTTAGTTTCATGCAAAGATCTCATGGTACTTTATTAATTTCCACATTTTAGCTGTTTGATAGCCAGTAAATCAATATTTTTCACATTAAGGATATTTGTGCCATATTTTCTACACCTGGCGACCATTTTGAGTTAGTTTTAAACACTTTTAAGAATTCAAAAGTAGCAGTTATATTATAGTTAAAATTTTCAGTAAATTTAAAATAATAAAGACACAAACACACTTGTTTCATTTCACAATTTCTTTTATTCAGATGTGATTTTTTAGGATTTCCGCAATTGCACTCCAAAAGACATCATTCCCTTTTGCGCTTAAATGCACATTGTCTCTCAAAAAGAGCTCTGTCTTGTTAAACAATATATCAGGGTGATGTACTATATCATCTTTTAAGAAATTTTTCATTTCCCTATTCACAAACTTTCTGGTTTTTTCGATTTTGGCTGGGGGTCCATATCTCCAGTGACGTCGCTGATTTATGGCTGACCAAATTATTTTCATTTTTGGATACACCCTTTTCAGGTACTTCAAATCTTTTTTAATTGTTTTTACCAGAAGCAGTCCCTTCATTTTGCCAAGGTCATTTCCACCCAAGTGGATCACTAGGAGGTCTGGAGTGTTCCTATTCTTGATGTATTCGTTAAACATTGGGAGAAATGAAGGCCATGTCAGTCCTCCCTTGCCAAACCATTTCATCTTAGCAGGGAGACCCAGGTTCCTTTCCATCGTGCTCTTCACATGAGCTTCACCGCGTCTGACATAGCTGTCCCCGAGAAGCCAAACTGTTTTTTGTGCTGGAAGACAAAAAAAAATAGAAATAATTAGTACAGTAAATATATCCTGATGCATCTCAGTAATCCAGGTTAAAAAAAATAGATGTCTTCTGTATGAGTTATTCTTTTTTCTTTTTTCTAATGTTTCAGGTATTGGTTTCACGTGACCTTCTTTGAACAATGAAGTTAATCAAGCCTCTTTAACATCTGAACCAAGCAGTTGACGCAGTGCTTTGTTTCACATAAACTCAGTGGATAAGTTTATCTGAAACTCCTCAGACTGAACATGTCTCTCAGAGGAGATGCAGTTTCATTAAAAAAAGAACTCGTCCAGAAGACATATATTTTTATCTTTGTTACAGTAAATATATGAATGATATTGTGTCACATAATGTAGCATTAACATTTTTCATACCTTTCCTTTTTAGTTTGACTTCTCTTGTTTGCTTGTCAGTAGTGATCAGGACTTCAAGTGACTCTCTATTACTGTGAGGTTAAAAAGTGACTGAGATTAGATATGGCAAATTAATACAAGTATATTTTATCAAAAATAAAAATAAAAATGTGTTTACTTACCAACAAGAAGTCATGTTATTCTTGTGTAGCTTTTAGTTCTGAAAAGAACTGTTTTAGTTCTGAAAAGAACTGTTTTGGTGCAGGGAATACTCTGGAATAGTAACAACTGGTGACAGCTCTCCTGGTCTACAGGAAAACAAAGCAGTTTTCTTTTGCAGGAAAAGAGCAGTCCAGTTGAAAAGAGCAGTCGACTGAAGGTGGGATCAGCAGGTCATGAAGTCTTTGTTGAAATGATTTGAAAAGAAACACACCTTCATTTAAATTAGATACCTGAACAATAGGACAACACCCACCTAGGTGAGGTGATCAATCAGCATACAACAACCCACTTCACAGGTAACTCCCCTTTAGGGATGTGGCTTGTTCT
Source organism: Garcialebias charrua (assembly GCA_038048925.1). Taxonomy (NCBI): domain Eukaryota; kingdom Metazoa; phylum Chordata; class Actinopteri; order Cyprinodontiformes; family Rivulidae; genus Garcialebias; species Garcialebias charrua. The sequence goes on from JBBPBX010072435.1 coordinate 12,864, forward strand.
TACAACATTCAAAATTGATTTTACATTTCATTAGACAGGTGAACATGTGAACAGAACAAAATATTTTACATAGTACACAACAGTATGACAAATTCTGGCCGTTAAAATGACACCAAACATGGAGGATTTCCATCTTTCTATCACATTTATTAAGGAAGTACAGGTTATAAGCTTTCAAACAAGCTATGGCAAGCTGGGATAGGGAAAACATTACTGCATAAAACTCTGTCATTTATACTACACTATAAATGTCAAATTTAGGTGCTAATAACACAGTAAAACAGCTAATTTACGCAGCAAGATCTGTTTGTTTCCCTGCATGTTTGATGTCATTACAAAGAACACAACCCCACCCACACTCTCACACAGTCACAAGTTACTGGGATGTTCATAGACAGATATGGCTCATGAAATATGCATGCAAATATGAATATATTTCTCAGTGACTGGTGTTTCTTCCAAATGCTCAATGTCTCCAGATGATCTTAAAACTGCTATCCTCGCCTAAAATTCACTATAGTGTATGCTGTTTAAATCAGACAGTTTAGACACTTAGCTTTGATGAAATGCAGATTGCTATACCTCATTTTAAAACTTAAAATATGTACTTTCTGATGGACAAAGTCTGGCCTGGCTCCACTGTATCACTGGCTTGGTGGGAGCCATAGAATTTGATCATTTGAGACAAAACTGTGTAAACTTCTGTCACATTCTGAAGTTTACACACATATTTCCTGATTCAGATCCATCCAGGAACAAGACAGAAACATGCTTCCTTCATCAGTCTGTAGGTGAGATGTTTCCTGTTAAAATGACATCAAACAACCCTGGAAGGAAGTAATTCTTCTTGTCTCCAGAAGCTCTTAAAACTGCTATCCTCGCCTAAAATTCACTATAGTGTATGCAGTTTAAATCAGACAATTTAGACATTTAGCTTTGATGAAATGCAGATTGCTATACCTCATTTTAAAACTTAAAATATGTACTTTCTGATGGACAGAGTCTGGCCTGGCTCCACTGTATCAGTGGCGTGATGTGAGCCATAGAATTTGACAATATGAGACCAAATTGTTAACTGCTGTCAAATTCTGAAGTTTACACACATATTTCCTGATGCAGATCTATCCAGGAATAAGATAGAAACATGGATGTCCCAAAATGTTCAACTGTGAGACAACTTCAGGGTCTGTTATGTGTGAATTCAGGTCAGGGCCTCTCTTCTGACTAAGGGTGAAGTGCAAGCAGAGTCTTACTTATCTGGTGGAAACATTGGAATGAAGTCTGGTGTGGTGGGGGTGTCTGAGTTGTGTGCACGCATATTTATAACAAAAGACAGTTAATGGTCCACTAATGGTTGAGAAGAAGCAGGGGGGTTTGTCCTCAGGATCTTGAAAATTCAGTCATTCTAGTGTTAACACTAGAGTGACTGAATTATCAAGATCCTGAGCTTTGGGGTCATTAGCATTTGAATCAGTATCATTAACTCACAGAAAGGGAGCGGGGGATTTAGAAGCCAAGTTCACTTGCACAAAAAAGTGTACCCTTAGTCAAAACAGTGTTAACAGGGGTTGTACTTTTGATAATCTTGTCTTATTTCTTCGCATGTCAAATTGTGTTGACATCACCTGAACTGCTGTGAACTTGACTTTCAGATCTGTTGCAGTGGACTGAATCGACTACCCACAACATAACTAAAATCAGATATTTTCTACATCATATCACTAACATCACATTTTATAATTCAATCTATTTACATCTGTGTTCATTTGTGTTATTCTGGTTTTGCGTTTTACAGAAACTACATCTGCTCCTCCCACCCGGCACACACTTCATCTGAGACAGAAAACTTTCTCGAATCACGACATTAAACAATGGCAGAAAGGTAAGATTTATATATTAATGATTCTGGTAGCACTTCATAATAAGCACACCTTCTTTAGACTTCTGTATATACCCAGGTTCTGACCCTCATCTGGTTCTGTTCTGATTCTGTTTCTGGTTCTCTGGTTCTGATTCTCATGAAAGGGAGCAAGACCACACTGTGTTTATCAGAAAATACAGGTTATAAGCTTTCAAACAAGCTATGGCAAGCTGGGATAGGGAAAACATTACTGCATAAAACTCTGTCATTTATACTACACTATAAATGTCAAATTTAGGTGCTAATAACACAGTAAAACAGTTAATTTAGGCAGCAAAATCTGTTTGTTTCCCTGCACGTTTGGTGTCATTACAACGAACACAACCCCACCTACACTCTCACACAGTCACAAGTTACTGTGATGTTCATAGACAGATATGGCTCATGAAATATGCATGCAAATATGAAGATATTTCTCAGTGACTGGTATTTCTTCCAAATGCACAATTATAACAGCTCACTACATGGCACTCGTGAAAGGGAGCAAGACCACACTGTGTTTATCAGAAAGTACAGGTTATAGGCTTTCCAACAAGGTATGGCAAACTGGGATAGGGAAAACATTACTGCATAAAACTCTGTCATTTATACTACACTATAAATGTCAAATTTAGGCGCTAATAACACAGTAAAACAGCTAATTTAGGCAGCAAGATATATATATATATATATATGTATATATATATATAATATATTGTATATATATATATGAATATATGTGTGTGTGTGTGCGTGTGTGTGTATATATATATACACTGTGTATATATATGGTCATAAATCTTGGAGTGGAGTTTGATTCCAACTGAAAGCTTGATAAACAGATCAGTTCTGTTGTCAAGATCAGCTTCTTTCAGCTCCGTCTGCTCTCTAAAGTAAAGTCACTATTAGCCGTAGTGATTTGGAGAAAGCCATCCATGCCTATGTGAGCTCCAGACTTGATTATTGTAATGCTTTATACGTTGGAATTAATCAATCTTCCATCTTCCGTTTACAGCTTGTACAGAACTCTGCCGCGCGCTTTTTGACCAACACACGAAAATTCATTCATTCATTCATTCAACCTTTATTTATACAGGCTAGCCTCGTTGAGTCATGGGGACTCATTTACAAGAGGGACCTGTCTCACTCACACCAAACAACCATCCACTCTCACACTCACACCTAGGGTCAATTTAGAGTCACCAATCAGCCTAACAAGCATGTTTTTTGGTCTGTGGGAGGAAACCGGAGTACCCGGAGGAAACCCACGCATGCACGGGGAGAACATGCAAACTCCACCCAGAAAGGCCCCGGACCGGGATTTGAACCGGCAACCTTCTCGCTGAGAGGCAGCAGCTCTACCAGTTGTGCCACCGTGCTGCCCCCCAATATGAACACATCACTCCTGTCCTCTCTACACTGGCTCCCGGTTCAGTTCAGGATACAGTTCAAGCTGCTGCTGTTTGCTTTTAAAGCTCTCAATGGGCTTGCACCGCTCTACATATCAGAACTTTTGAAAGTTCCATCAGCCCAGCAGAGCTTTGCAATCTGCCAGTCAACACCTGCTGGAGGTGCCTCGCTCAAGGTACAAACAATGGGGAGACTGGTCCTTTTCTGTTGCCGGTCCAAAAGCCTGGAACAGTCTCCCCCTTGAGCTGCGTGTCACCGCTGATCTGACTCTGTTCAAAACCAGACTGAAGACCCACCTGTTTAAAAAAGCTTTCAGTGTGTAACTTTTATTACTTTCTGTATTTTAGTATTTATTCGTATTTTTATTTCCACTGCCTCCTTTTATAACTGCTGTTTTTATTTTCACTGGTTTATTGTACCAGTTTTTTATTTTTTTTATCCTGTTAAGCACCTTGGTCAATGCAAGGCATTGTAGGAAGGTGCTATACAAATAAAGTTTATTATTATTATTAAAAATGCAGGGTCTTCCCTGAAAGAGATGACGTCTAGATGGGAGCATATGTTGTTCTAGAACCTGAACATAGTTCTCTGCATTAATGGTGCCTTTCCAGACATGCAAGCTGCCCATGCCACAAGCGGTCATGCAACCCCATACCATCAGTGATGCAGGCTTCTGAATGGAGCATTGATAACAATTTAGGCTATGCTTGTCCTCTGTGGACCAGATGACATGGTGTCTCATTGTTCCATAAATAAGTTCAAATTGTGACTCATCTGACCACAGAACAGTTTTTCATTTTGCCACACTTCATTTTAAATGACCCTTGGCCCAGTGCAAACGTTTGAGCTTGTGGAGCTTACTTAGCAATGGCTTCCTCTTTGTACTGTAGAGTTTCAGCTGGCAATGGCGGATGGCACGGTGGATTGTGTTCATTGACAATTCTTTCTGGAAGTATTCCTGAGCCCGTTCTGTTATTTCCTTGACAGTGGCATACCTGTTTGAGATGCAGTGATGTTTAGTTAACAATCTAATTGTCATATTAAAGCTAATGTCTGCAATTTCTGTATGACCAAAACACTTGGAAAATTTTTGAACAGGGAAAGCCTTCTGCTCCCTCCCCCTTGCTCTCTGGCTGACCTGCAACTCCACTTCCTTAGCTCCTCCTCCTCCCAGCGCTGCAGGCTGAGACAGGCGGGGAATGAGCTGTGTGAAGCTGACACCCCACCCACATGAACAAAACTCTGTTTTTATTTGCTGTTTAACGGCTGGTCACTGTGGGTTTTTATAAATGCTTGTATTACCACCGGGAGACGCCAGAGGATTATAGTTTTTTTTCAGAGATTACCTGTCAAACATCTATCTATTATAAAATAGTGGCAGAGTGAAGAAATATGTTTAAAAAATGACTTACATACTGATCCTTTAACTCTGTTTTTATAAAATATATTTTTTAAAGCTAGACTTTATATAATTTAATAATACCTTACAACTAAAATATATTATTAACTGAAAGTGACTTCAGTGTGTCATTAGCCACACCTAGGCAAAGACAAATCTAGGACACTGGAATAAGGAAATGTCTAATTTAAACCTGTGTTTCTCTTTTACAGTTGTGATTATGCAGTGGACAGTAGAACGAGGACGATGCAGTGGACAGTAAAACGAGGCGTCCCAAACACTCCTGAGACTATCCTGTAGAATGCTCCACCTGCTAGCCAGAAAACAAACACCAGGGTCTCAACTGTGGCCCCCAACAGAGATGAACGATTGTTTGAGAGAGGTGTAAAGGAGGCCATCTTTGTGAAAAGAAACCGTCCATCATTAAACAGAGGTGGAGGCCTCTGTGTTCAACTGTCCCCTCTTACAGTATTGTTATTGCTAGTATCACTCAGCC
>JBBPBX010072436.1:7407-18068 GCA_038048925.1 Garcialebias charrua
ACTAGTTTAACCGGAATTTTATTAGTGGGGGCTGTTAGCTCCCGCTAGCTCCAGAACGAATTTAGCTTAAAAAACCACGTAGCTGCATTTATTGTTCGCTTACCTGCTGCCTCTGTCACCCTCCTGGGTCCTCTGGACTGTTTTGGATTTTCTCCTGTGCTCCTCTTCGAGGTAATGATCATTCAAATTACCTCTTTCTGCTTCTTGTATATCTTTCTTGGAACCGTGGGCCTGCTGTTAGCGGCTAGCTCTGTGCTAGCTTCCACCGGATCGACAACAATGTTGACCTACTCCGCTTCGCAGCTGTTTGAATTTAACAACTGCTCCATTCCTCCTTCTATTTCGACCATTAAACAACTGGGACTTCTGCGTAGACCTCGTTACATCCATAGAAGCTCTCGAAAGAAATTAGTTCACTTTAGGCAAACTGGCTCTGACTCGATTGCTACTGTCTGGTCTGAGAGACGTGTCGCACCTCGACGACGTCATCAGAACGCTGCGTCTGTGGTCCTTTGTAGTCCACAGCACACGAAGTGGCAAGGAAAACGTGGAGTGGACTTCAGTCTGCTTAAACCTCTTCAAAAACAATCTGCTCCAACTAGTATTAAAATAGAACTTTTTAATGTTCAATCACTTTCAAACAAATCTTGTCTAATTCATGATCACATTTTGGAGAAGAATTTGGACCTCATGTGCCTCACAGAAACTTGGCATAGACCGGATGTGTACAGTTCTTTGAATGAAGCTTGTCCATCTGGATACAGCTATCTGCAGAGAGCCCGCAGCACTGGCCGCGGTGGTGGTCTGGCTGTAATCTACCGCAGTAGTTTAAGGCTGTCGCATCTGGTTTCTCAGGATTTTTCTTCTTTTGAATGTCTGGCTTTCAGCTTCAAAGCACCACTCCTGATGAATGTTATATTAATTTATAGACCTCCCAAACCGCATGTTTCATTTAACTCAGAGATACATGACCTCCTCACTTTTTTCTGCACCTCCCCTGTGAAGACTATTTTTCTTGGCGACTTGAATATCCACGTGGACAATTCCTCTTCACCTCTGGCAACAGATTTTAAGTCTCTTTTGGACTCTCTTAATCTCACTCAACATGTTGACGCCCCTACGCACAGCAGGGGGCATACTCTGGATTTGGTGATTACTGACACTGTACTCATCAATAACTTATCTGTATATGACCTGGGTGTCTCAGACCACAGGGTCATCTCCCTGGAAGTGCCTTCATCTTCGCCTGCTTCAAACCCAAAACGACCCATCCAGTTCCGTGACCTTAAAAACATTTCCCTTGATGCTCTGTCTGCTGATCTTCACACCCTGACCGCTGTCAATCATCCTTCTGCAGATGACTCTGTGGATTACTACAACCAATCTCTTCGGGAGCTCCTGGACCTACACGCCCCCTTGAAGACAAGACTGGTGTCTTTCTCGCGTTCAGCCCCTTGGTACACTGATGAGCTGCGCAAGATGAAGGCAACTGGCCGTGCTATTGAGAGACGTGTAAAATCATCTGGTCTCTCTGTGCATAAGCAGGCATATAAAGAACATCAGAAGGCGTACGCCTATTCTCTTAAAGAAGCACGCTCCAAATATTATTCTAACATCATCAACACCTGCCCTGGAAACTCTAAACAGCTCTTCTCCACAATAACTCGTCTGCTTAATCCCATTAAGCAAACTCTTGAGGACTCTGCTCAAAAATGCGAGCTGTTTCTTTCATCTTTTAAAACCAAAATTGACACTATCAGATCTCAGCTCCACAACCTCCCTGTTCTCAGTGTGCCATCTACCCGTCTGCATTCTGGGACCCTTAACAGCTTTGACGAAGTTGTTCAGAGTGAGGTGGAGGCCATCATCAAGAAAATGAAGCCTTCATCCTGCGCCCTGGATCCTTTCCCCTCGTCTCTCATAAAATCCAATCACTCTGCAATAGGCCCACTTATCACTCAAATAATAAATCAGTCTCTTCAATCTGGTCATGTTCCACTGCCTCTAAAAACTGCCATCATTAGGCCTCTTCTGAAAAAATCTAATTTGGATCCAGACATTTTTTCTAATTACCGCCCAATTTCACACCTCCCTTTTCTGTCTAAAGTGCTGGAAAAAGCTGTTGCTGCTCAGCTGCAGGATCACTTACAACAACACTCCCTGTATGAGAAGTTCCAGTCTGGATTCAGGGCAGCTCACAGTACTGAGACTGCACTGCTGAGGGTTACTAATGATGTCCTCTTGGCTGCTGACACTGGTTCTCCCTCCATCCTTGTCCTCCTTGACCTCACTGCAGCCTTCGACACTGTGGACCATAGTATCCTCCTCCACCGTCTTCATGTGGAGGTCGGTCTCTGTGACACCGTCCTGGACTGGTTTAAATCTTTCCTCTCCAATAGGCTGGAATGTGTTAGTCTTGGCAACGCCACGTCCCAGACAGTCTCTGTCTCCTGTGGTGTCCCTCAGGGGTCGGTTCTGGGGCCCCTGTTGTTTTCCCTTTACATGCTGCCTTTAGGTCAAATTATTAATCAGTTCAACATTTCTTTTCACTGTTATGCCGACGATACACAGCTTTACATCAGGACTGGAGCATCCTCATCTTCCACCTTGTCATCTCCATCTTCACTCACTGCCCTCTCTGCCTGCCTGGAGGCAATTAGGGCATGGATGAATCAGAACTTTCTTCAATTAAACTGCTCCAAGACCGAGGCCATACTGATTGGCACCCCTCACCAGGTACAGACATCTACTATAACAACACTTTCCTTTTCTGGACAAGACATCCCCCTCTCCACCTCTGTTACTAATCTTGGAATAAAAATGGACTCCAATCTTACATTTGAAAATCACATTAAGCTTCTGTTTAAAACTTGCTTCTTCCATCTTCGAAACATCTCTAGACTTCGCCCATCCCTAACTTTTTCCGATGCTGAGAAGCTCGTCCATGCTTTTGTCTCCTCCAGGCTCGACTACTGCAACTCCCTGTTTATTGGAATCCCTGGCAAAAACCTTCAGAAACTTCAGTATATTCAAAACAGTGCAGCAAGGATCTTGTTGCGAGTTCGTAAATTTGAACATATTACGCCCATTCTTCATAACCTTCATTGGCTTCCTGTCGCCTACAGAATTCAGTACAAAACTGCTCTCATTACACATCAATGCTTACATGGAGCTTCACCAGATTATCTGAAGGATATTCTTATTCCACACTCATCCACCCGGTCGCTGCGGTCACAGAACAGTAATCTCCTTCACATTCCAAGAACCAAATTAAGGACCATGGGAGACCGGGCTTTCAGTGTGGCTGCCCCCCGCCTGTGGAACTCTCTTCCTGACTGTCTGAGGGTCCCACAGTCTGTGGTTGACTTTAAGAGCGGCTTGAAGACCTTTCTTTTCAACCGAGCATACTCTGCCTCCTCATGATTCTACTTTTGATCTTAGTTGATACTGTTATTGATTTTACTTGTTTTATTACTTGTTTGACATTTAATTTCTGTTGCACCTTGTAGCACTTTGAGATTTTCATTAATGAAAAGTGCGTTATAAATTGAATTCATTATTATTATTATTATTATTGTTATCAAAAGGCTTTGCTCAGCTGCTGTGGAGCTAATAACAGTAAGCTGTCGTCCTCACTACATGCCCCGTGACTATTCAGTGATCCTAATCACTGTTATTTACATAGCCCCTGATGCTAATGCTAATGACGCCCAGGGAGAAATTCATGACTTACTCACCTCGCTGCAGTGTAAATATCCTGAGGGGCTCTTCATTGTTTGTGGTGACTTCAATCACGTGGACCTACAAGTCTCCCTCCCAACCTTCAATCAGCACGTTTTCACAGCAACAAGAGGAAATAAAACGCTTGACCAAGTCTACACGAATGTAAAGGGGGCGTACACGGCGAAGCCACGCCCACCGCTCGGGGCTTCCGATCACTGCGCTTTGATCTTGGTCCCAAGACAGCTTCCCCCGCTGAGACGCTCCAAGCCGGAACAAAGAGAGATAAGAGTTTGGCTGCAAGGTAGCACCTCCATGCTGAGAGACTGTTTTGAGAATACAAACTGGTCTGTCTTCAGGGAGGCAGCTACTGATGGGAGCTCAGTGGATCTGGAACTTTATGCTTCCTCAGTCCTGGGTTACATCAGCACATGCTCTGAAAATGTATCCATAAAAAATATGTTAAATGTTACCCCAACAAAAAACCCTGGTTAAATAAGGAAGTCCGCACCCTGCTAGCAGCCAGGGACACTGCATTCAAGTCCGGAGATACAGAGGAGCTGAGAAAGAGCAGGAAAGAACTGGTTGATGGCATTAAGAAGGCCAAGGCCACGTATGCACAGAGGATCGAGGGACAGTTCACCTCACAAGACCCACGGAGCATGTGGAAGGGTATTAAATGCATAACAGATTACAAAGGCAAGAGCAAACAATGCCCCAGGGACCCATCTCTGCCTGATGCCCTCAATAAGTTTTATGCACGTTTTGAAGATCCAAACAGACCAGCTAGCACCAGACTCACCTCATCACCAGATGAAGAGCATCTCAGAGTGACCGCAGCAGAAGTGAGAGGCAGTCTCAGAAGGATCAACCCTCATAAAGCAACCGGACCAGACAACATCCCAGGGAAAGTTCTGAAGGAATGTGCGGACCAGCTCTGTGAGGTGCTGGCTGACATCTTCACCACCTCACTTTCACTGGAGTCAGTTCCCACCTGCCTGAAGACCGCCACCATCATCCCAGTTCCAAAGAGCTCCACAGTGACTGGTCTGAATGACTATAGACCGGTGGCCCTCACCCCGATAGTCGCTAAATGTTTTGAGAAACTGGTCATGTCCCACATCAAGACAACCGTCAACATCAACGAGGACCCTCATCAATATGCATACCGCGAGAACCGATCAACAGAGGACGCCATCTCCTCTTTGGTCCACACTGCTCTCACTCACCTGGATCAGAAGGACTCATACGTGCGCATGCTCTTTGTGGACTTCACATCTGCCTTCAACACCATGATCCCCCAAACTCTGATAGACAAACTATCCACACTTGGACTAAGCCCCTCCATTTGTAACTGGGTACTAGACTTCTTAACAAACAGACCACAGTCCGTGAAGATCCACAACTTCTCCTCCTCCACCATAACCCTCAGCACTGGCTCTCCTCAAGGATGTGTGCTGAGCCCTCTTCTGTTCACTCTGCTCACATATGATTGTACAGCCACACATCCAGGCTGTCATATTGTTAAGTTTGCAGATGATACAGCGGTGGTGGGATGCATCACAAACAATGATGAGTCCAGCTACAGACAGGAGGTGGAACACCTGGAGAGCTGGTGCAAAGAGAATAATCTTCACATGAATGTGAAGAAGACAAAGGAGATGATTGTGGACTTCAGAAGGAACAAACACACCCATGCCCCACTGAACATAGGTGGATCTGCGGTGGAAGTGGTCTCCAGCTACAAATACTTGGGTGTACACTTGAATGATAACCTCAGCTGGAGCAACAACACCACCAGCCTGATCAAGAAAGGTCATCAGAGACTCTACTTCCTCAGACGGCTGAGACGAGCTGGTCTGAGCAGCCCAGTTCTCACCTCCTTCTACAGGTGTGCAGTGGAGAGCATCCTGTGCTCCAGCATCAATGTGTGGCATGGAGGCTGCACAGTTGCAGAGAGGAAAGCTCTACAGAGAGTGGTGAAGGCTGCACAGAAGTCTGTTGGAGTCAGTCTCCCCACCATCACAGACATTTACACCTCCAGATGCAGGAAAAGAGCCACCTGCATCATGAAAGACCTCACTCACCCAGCACACTCACTCTTTGCCCCACTCCCCTCAGGACGGAGGTTGAGGAGCATCAAATGTAGAACCACTAGACTGAGGAACAGCTTCTACCCTGAGGCTGTTAGACTCATGAATAAATAAATAATGAGAATAAACACTGCAAAATATCACATCATGCTGATGCTGATCTGTTTTCTTGTTGCTGTGTTCATCTGTGACCATCTGCTCATACAGACTCATGTTCGTGCTGCTGTTTATAATGATGTTTTTCCACTACATTAGGGCTTAGTGTATTACTAGTTGATGTTTCTCTTAGTCCTCTCCCTGGGCTGCCACCTTACCGTGGTGGAGGGGTTTGAGTGTCCCAATGATCCTAGGAGCTATGCTGTCAGGGGCTTCATGCCCCTAGTAGGGTCACCCAAGGCAGACAGGTCCTAGGTGAGGGACCAGACAAAGTGCAGCCCAAAAACCCCTATGATGAGTGAAATAAATGGACTAAGTTTTCCCTCGCCCGGACGCGGGTCACCGGGGCCCCACTCTGGAGCCAGGCCCGGAGGTGGGGCACGCTGGCGAGCGCCTGGTGGCCGGGCTTTTACCCATGGAGCCCGGCCGGGCACAGCCCGAAGAGGAGACGTGGGTCCCCCTTCCCATGGGCTCACCACCTGTGGGAGGGGCCAAAGGGGTCGGGTGCAATGTGAGATGGGTGGTGGCCGAGGGCGGGGACCCTGGCGGTCTGATCCTCGGCTACAGAAGCTGGCCATTGGGACATGGAATGTCACCTCTCTGGTGGGGAAGGAGCCTGAGCTAGTGTGTGAGGTTGAGAGTTTCCGACTAGAAATAGTCGGACTCACCTCAACGCATGGCTCTGGCTCTGGAACCAGTTTCCTTGAGAGGGGTTGGACACTCTTCCACTCTGGAGTTGCCCCTGGTGAGAGGCGCCGAGCAGGAGTGGGCATACTGGTTGCCCCCCATCTTGGTGCCTGTACGTTGGGGTTCACCCCGGTGAACGAGAGGGTAGCCTCCCTTCGCCTACGTGTGGGGGGACGGGCTCTCTTAAGCCTCCCTGGTAAGGTCTATTCAGGGGTTCTGGAGAGGAGGGTCCGTCGGATAGTCGAACCTCGGATTCAGGAGGAGCAGTGTGGTTTTCGTCCTGGTCGTGGAACACTGGACCAGCTCTACACCCTCAACAGGGTCCTGGAGGGTGCGTGGGAGTTTGCCCAACCAGTTTACATGTGCTTTGTGGACTTGGAGAAGGCATTCGACCGCGTCCCTCGGGGGGTTCTGTGGGGGGTACTCCGGGAGTATGGGGTACCAGGCCCTTTGATAAGGGCTGTTAGGTCCCTGTACGACCGGTGTCAGAGCTTGGTCCGCATTGCCGGCAGTAAGTCAGGCTCGTTTCCGGTGAGAGTTGGACTCCGCCAAGGTTGCCCTTTGTCACCGATTCTGTTCATAACTTTTATGGACAGAATTTCTAGGCGCAGCCAAGGTGTTGAGAGGATCCGTTTTGGTGACCTTAGAATCGCTTCTCTGTTTTTTGCAGATGATATGGTCCTACTGGCTTCATCAGTTCGTGATTTACAACTTTCACTGGAGCGGTTTGCAGCCGAGTGTGATGCGGCCGGGATGAGGATCAGTTCCTCCAAATCCGAGGCCATGGTCTTGAGCCGGAAAAGGGTAGCATGCCCTCTCCGGGTCGGGGAGGAGGTCCTGCCCCAAGTGGAGGAGTTTAAGTATCTCGGGATCTTGTTCACGAATGAGGGAAAACTGGAGCGTGAGATCGATAGGCGGATAGGTGCAGCGTCCGCAGTGAAGCGGGCGCTGTACCGGTCTGTCGTGGTGAAGAGAGAGCTGAGTCAAAAGGCAAAGCTCTCAATTTACCGATCGATCTACGTTCCCACCCTCATCTATGGTCATGAGCTTTGGGTTATGACCGAAAGAACAAGATCTCGGATACAAGCGGCTGAAATGAGTTTTCTCCGCAGGGTGTCTGGACTCTCCCTTAGAGATAGGGTGAGAAGCTCAGTCATCCGGGAGGGACTCGGAGTAGAGCCGCTGCTTCTCCACATCGAGAGGAGCCAGTTGAGGTGGCTCGGGCATCTGGTTAGGATGCCTCCTGGACGCCTCCCTGGTGAGGTGTTCCGGGCATGTCCCACCGGGAGGAGACCCAGAGGAAGACCCAGGACGCGCTGGAGGGACTATGTTTCTCGGCTGGCCTGGGAACGCCTTGGGATTCCCCCGGAGGAGCTGCTCCAAGTGGCTGGGGAGAGGGAAGTCTGGGCCTCCCTACTTAGGCTGCTACCCCCGCGACCCGACCCCGGATAAGCGGAAGAAGATGGATGGATGGATGGATGGATTTCTCTTCATTNTTCTAGATGTTGCTGGTGAAGATTCTCAGTCGTCCAGGACATGATAAAATCAAAAAAGGCGTTCAATACAGGATCAACTGGACTTTATTTGTTGCAGAAAACGTTTCGACTTCTGTCCAGAAGTCTTTTTCAATTCTGAAAATTCTAGATGTTATTACTGTTTTTCTCTTGCATTTGTTGTTGGATGTAACTGGGACCCCGTGTACATAATCTCGTTTTCATCACATGTACTACATGCGGTGCAAATGACAATAAAGACTCTCTGACTCTCTCTGACTCTCTGATATTGTATTGTACCCTGGTGCAATGGCAATGTCAATAAAGATATTCTGATTCTGATTCAGAACCTCACTGACCTGCAGAATCTCACTGACCTACAGAATCTCACTGACCTACAGAACCACAGTGACCTACACAAGGTGAGGTCAGTGAACAAGGCCAGGATGATTCTGGCAGATCCTGATCATCACTACATGATGAGTTCAGGTGCCTTCCATCTGGATGCAGGTATCTGCTGCCCACATGGAGAGCGAACAGACTAAACAAGTCATTCACCCCTGCATTGATCAGGCTTCTCAGCAAACATGATCTCCGTACATTTGTGTTAACGTCTTAAAGAGGGCCTCAATACACTGTGAAACTGTAACCCTGCCCCCGAAGCAGATTCAAAATCTTCCTCAAAATGGGCGTGTCGAGAGACAAGGAGGGGAGGAGGTGGGGGGTTGTGCTGCCTTCACGCCTCCTCCAGCAACAACCTAAAACAAACTTAAACCTCTAGCCAACAACATAAACAGAGCAACAACAAAGAATAAACATGTAGATGTATGTATCTATTCCGTGACCCGACCTATCCAAAACAAAAGGCTTTAAAAAAAATGAAAATAATACCACAAGGTTCTCCATGACCAGGGATTGAACCCATGTCTCCCAGATCCCAACCCAGATCGTACACCACTGACCCAACCAGGCATTCATGCAGTGCTCCTTTATCGCACACTACTGTATTAAAACAAATACAACCAGATAGTTTTGATGAAGTGAAAAATATTCTTAAGATAAATAAGTTAAAATACACAAATAACTAGTGCCATTCCGAAAACTATAATATGCTTTGTTGGAGAGCTTTTCAGGAGTGAAATGTACCACTTCCATGTAAGGTATGCACTGCAGTGAGGACCGTCTCATCTCCGCAGGGGATTGGCTCTGCTTGAACCAAGTTCGTGACGAAAGCTTGCGAAAACACGTCACTTTGCGAATTCTAGACCAACAAGTAAATTAAGGTGCAATTCCTCTGTTCAACCCATAGGGCTACCGTAAACACGTTTTTAGACCAAATATTGCCGATTTAAACAAATACAAACAATTACATGAAAATTAACACAGACATAGTGCTATGAAACCTTTTGAACACATTCTAGGGAGTTTATCAGCTAAAAAAAGTTAAATTTTGGTTTAGTTCCTCTTTAATGTCTTGTTTAGTCTGGATGTTTTATGTGACTACTCACTGTGAAATAAATGGCCCCTTGAGGATAATAAAGATTCTTGAACTTTAACTTGAACAGCAAGTATTTACGATGATCGGCCGCAGAAAAGTGCTCTGTGCTGCCTGTATTTGAAGCAAGTCATCCACCACGCGGTGTCAGCATTAATGGTTCTGTACCCAAACCACTCCTATGACCAATTGTTTCCATCATTATCACAACGGCTCAGAAACGCAAACTTCAGCAAAACATGCTGAAAGAGGAAAACCTCCACCATCGGTTGGGCGGCCAATCGTAACGTTCTTCTTTGACTGACCCTGAAGAAAAGTACAGGAACCAGTGGATCCACAGGAGGTTCTTTTGATTTAAAACCTAAAGTTTGTGCTCCGTGATTGATCGCAGTCCTCAGGTAATGAGTGATAACAGGTTCACAGGTTGTTTTTAACCAACTTTAATACTAAACTCCATCAGTTGGCTCTGTTTTTGATGGACTACTGCCCTGAGAGCGGGTCAAAGTTCTGACAGCAAAGGTGAAGACCATCAAAAATTAACACTACCAAGAAAATCCCTGTTCTGTAATGGTGGTATGTAAGGAAAGAGGACACAAATGGAGAGGGGAGGGCTTATTGAGAGCAATAACCAAAGAAAACTGATAGATCACAATATCAGAACCTCCTGACGGCTCAAGGTCTTCAAACTCTAAATATCGTCTCAAACTTAAATTAAAACATACTCATGAAACCCAAAGCTGAACTGTGTTAACAAAAAGTAAAGTTTAAAAAAGTTAAGTCTGGTCCTCTGGACATTCAAAAAACAAAAAAATTATAGAAATGTTTGTCTTTTGTCCGAAAGACTTCTTCAGTCTGAGCTGCTGTATTCAGCTCAGTCTTATAAATAGCACCCTCTCACAGTGGATCAACCAGTTGGCTGCTGACAGCAGAAACCAGTTGCTCACATGATCAAGGAGGACCATCAGCCTAACGATGGATCGTTAGCACCCTGATGGTTGTTTGCTATTCACAGAGGGC
>JBBPBX010072437.1:7478-18067 GCA_038048925.1 Garcialebias charrua
TTGATGATTGTTTGCTCTGGTATCGGATGCTGTGCAGCTGGAAGGATTTTTATTGAAACTTTTTTTATTTAGTTTTAGACATTTATGATGCGTAACCATAACAACAAGCTGTGTTTTTACAACCAGGAGCAGCTGATCAACATCTCAAAAGCTCAGCCCCAAATCTCAAATGAGTTGAAAAGGAGGCGCCATGGATGCATTCTCATCTCCCTGCCGGCTGTGCTCCAGTGCCTGATGAGATTTTGGAACTAGCAGGAAACATGGCTCGTGACAGCAGAAGGACCAGGATCGTCCCCTGGCACCTGCAGCTGGCTGTCCACGGCAAGGAGCTTGGCAGACTGCTGGAGTGACCATGGCTCTCTGAGGAGTTCTGCCTGGCATTTGGGCGGTTCTGCAGCCTGGTATCTGAGAGGCCCAAGTCTGGGTGGACGGATCAGATGGCATCTGCGGCCAGTTTCTTCAGATCTGCTGTAGGATGAACTTTTACAAGAGATCCTTCCTGCCTACAGCCATCAGCAATGAGGCTAACGAGTTACAACTACCGGTAAATTTTCCTTTGGAATTAATAAAATATTTTTTATTGAATTGACTTGAATTAAAGATGTCCTCCACAGTTAATCTTAGTTAACACAAAAATGGCAATAACTCAGTCAATTTACATACAGTGAGCTAAAATTTTGTGCGGTAGTATCTGTGTGTCATCTCCAACACATTCTGAGCACGAACTGATCGCACAAAATATTATTCTCAAACTTTTGAATGCACAATGGTAGATTATATGCATTCTTTTAAGAAATGCTACTTTGTAGTTTAATTTAAACAAAGCAAACTTTTTTCATAAGTGTGCGTGATCTAACATAATCACAGATAATCAGAGGAGAAAACGTTTCAAGTGACAGCTGTTAATTTTAAAGCTGAACATGCAAATATAATATCTGCAAAAAATTTAAGTGATGGCAGACTTTATATTAATGAATGGTGAAGATGAGGATGGTATGGTTAAAAACAAGTGAGTCAGGAAAACCCTGGCTCTGTGATTTTTTAATTTTATTTTATAGTGAGCTTTCATTTTTATAGGATTATGAGGCAATTCTTTGTCCCAGACAGTGAAAATGAAAGACTATGTTTGCGTGAAAATAATAAAACTAAGTTTTTATGCAGCCAAAATGCTTCCCAGAAACATTTGCCATGCCAAAACACCCGCCTCTGTTGGAGGTGGGGAGTTGTGCCAGTGAGGAGAGTCCGACTGTGATCACACATCACAAATCTGCAGCACATATGAAACACATCAACAAATCTGATGTTTCCTCCAAATAAAATATATACTGTTACTAAGTATGAATAGCACTAAGTGAATATAGTATTTACTTTTTATCCTGAGTTTCAACCAAAACAAACATGTCAACATATGATCCAGAGTCCCAGGTGGACAAACGTCTCCACTGTGCTGCTCTGTTCCTTGGTAAACAATTGTCACTCATTCACTAAAGTTTGTATTTCCCATTTTAAGGCTTGCTTCTCAACTTTGCTGTGTTACATCAGTAGAATAGTATGCCCTGTATTCAGCCTTTTTTAAAAAAAAAAATCTTTAACAAAAGGCGTTCCCCAAGGCTTAGTGTTTGGCCTCATTTCTTTGTCTGGTTGCACAGTAGCAGCTAGACAAAGTAGCCAGTTTTAAACGCCCATGAAGTACATTTCTGTGCTTTTCCGTCTCTTGTAGTGATAATGAACTTTCTTGTGGTCTTTAAAAGTGCTCAAGAGAAAAACAAAAGCGTAGGAGACAGATAGCAAGGGAAGGACATGCATTAAAGGTGCAACCAGGGACTCGCTGCTTGGACGATGTAGGCATTTCTCCGCTCACACCTCCCAACAAAAACATAGATATGCACACTCTAGAGGGTTTCCAGCACTCATTAATCAAGAGTGATAGCAGTCATTGGTTGCAGATGAAACCCATTTCCTCCTGTTTAACTGGGCTCAAGGCGCAGCAGATTTTTGTGTTTATTATCGCAGCAGAGCAGAGCTCCCATCCAATATCTGCCATGTGATACGTCACTTTTTATGACCCTACAACTGGTCCCCGCACTCTTCTAGCTTTAGTTTTCAAAAGCCTCTCACGCTTGAATTACAATAGCAGCCTCTGCTATCACTCGTACACATATCAATGTTCAAACAAAGAAAACCTCACGTGTAGAAATTGAAAAATAGTAGAAAATTACAACTCAAATGCAATAAATTTTATATCTGTGCCAATGAGACAAAAGAACATCTTGTAAGGGAAAGCAGCTGCTGACAGGGTGTTTAATTTGAAGGATGAAGAGGTAACTCTTCAGCTGTTATTGCTGGCATGAGTCCACTGGACCAAACATGGAGGGTTTAGCTCTGCGTTTGGGTCCATTCAGAGGAGACCTAATTTACATCAGGAGTGAACCTCCTGCTCAGTGAGAGAGGATGGGACAAACAAATGATGGGCTTAAATCCACTCTTAGCAAAAGTAGTGGATCACGTTTGAGAAAAAAGTCAAAATTTCTCATGTATTTAAGCTGCTTTTTACAAGTCTAGCAGAGGCTTGCAAGGTGTGTGCTGTTTGAACAAATGTGATTTTTTTAAATTAAATATAAAGCATAAAGTCAGATATAATTATCTATACACGCCAAAGAATAAAAATACTTATGAGTTCATTCAACCTTTATTTATACAGGTTAATCCCATTGAGCCTCGGGGACTCATTTACAAGAGAGACCTGATTTTAACAGAGTGATGACAACAGTGGACAACAACAGACAAACATAAAAGATGCGTACAAATGTTTTTTTTTAACAAGTGAAAATAAAATGGTAATTAAAAGGATAATTAAAAGGAAAAGTGGCAACAACAAAAAAAAAAAACTAGCTAGGTTGTAAGGCGGTGTAGAATACTAAAAACAGGAACGTGTCTGCATTGGTTTTTCCAAGAAACTTCCCAGGGACTGGGAACTGGTTCCCAGGAATCTGTCTATTTAGTAGACAGACTAACTCCTTTGAGAACATAAACAGCATGCAATCCAGAGGTTCAAGAGTTAAATGTGTCAAAAGATTTTAAGAGCCTAAAAGTAATGTATACTTCAGTTGAAGTACACATTACCCATATTGATACTTCAGTTTGGTAGTAGGGGAGACCGGGTATGGTTGTAACATGGGGAGAGTTGTAACACCACCAGTTCCACCAATCAGGGATAAGATAGGATTCACATGATCATTTCAGTGTTTACCCGCTTCCTCCACAATACCATATTGTGATTGTCAAGTCTGGAAACAGGCACATGCAGATACTAAGGAGAAAAAACTGATTTTGAGGTAAGAAAGTAAATTTTTTGACCATGACTATATTTTGTTTAGTACTTATACTGTTGCAGATAAAACCATATAACTTACATTAGATGAAAGTGTAATTTCTCAGGCAAAATGTGATGCATTTTCCTGTGCTAATTTCAAACCACTATGCTACTACAGCTAGCTAAACATGGCTGACAGGGTTGGGGTGGGTTGTAACACATATTTAGGCCTTATATGGCATTATATTATATTTAGGCATTATAGGTCTACATGTTAAGGAAGATTGTTCTAGTAGAATAATTTACACACATGCACACACAAACAGTATACAGGTGGTCCCCGACTAAGTTGGAAAATGTATGCTAGCGCTACTACGAACACCCATTTTTCAACACAAACGTACTGGTTCATAAACATGCACAGAACTTTGTTTACAAACAGTTAGCTAACACACTTTCATCTAAAAACACATTCCAGTGCTGTATTTTCTGTATGTTCTGTACAACTTTACTGTTCGTTAGTCAGCTCGTAAGTCCGGAACGTTGTAAGTCGATGTGCTCGTAAGTCGGGGACCACCTGTATTTGAGTTATGGTCAGTCACAGAAAGAGAGAGAGACATTTTGTTCTTGTATTGTTCTTTTAATTCAGTAAACCTCTTTTTGAAGCATATCACATGGTGTGGCCTCTGTTTTTGCTTCTTTTGTCTAATTGTTACAACTTACCCCAGCAAGTGTTACAACCTACCCCGGTAGCGGGGTAGGTTGTAACAAAGGACCACCATGTATTTGACATGAACTCATGAGGTCTGTGATATTCTTGCAGATGTTTGAATTGGTGCCATTTGTAGTCAACAAATGTGGGTATTTTGTATAAAAGTTTGAAAACTCTAGCTCAAAAATTCTGTGAGTTAAAGGTGCTGGAGCAAAAAGTGTTACAACCATACCCGGTCTCCCCTACTGCCACCAACAAAATAAAAAATCTGGTGTCACTAAACAAATTTAGACTTTTTTTTTCCTGTAAATTTTATTACTGATTGTTCCCAACAATGTTTATGATGACTTCTCTGGTTTATTATTGCCAGCTGTCATGAAAGGTGGGAAATTAGGTAATCGCCTCTGGCTGTGTGCATGTGTGTGTTTGTCTGTCTGTTAGCAAAATATCTCAAACCACTGGACAAATTTTAATGAAACTCTGTGAAAGTAATCATTGGGTGAATATCTATAATTGATCACTTTTAGAGTCAACGTGATTCAAGATGACTTACACAGCTAATTAACTTTAGGATGCTCCAAATTGTAATTCAGATTTAACAATATTAAAATATCTAGTGTTTTTAAAACTTGGTGAGTCAGTAGCTGACAGTATTCCCTAACACACTCACTAAGACAAGGCTATTCAACAAAACTGCTCGGGGGGGGCACAGTTTCTGAAAGCCGATTAAAATCATTATGCAAATAAACCTAAGTTTACGATGATCTGTTACCTTTTAAAATTGTTTATTTTATTGCATTGAAGCATAAATACAATAAGCAGAACCCAAACCCAGAACTCCACCAAAAACTTGTTTTTTGTTTAATGAAGAGGGCCGAATTGAAGTCACCCGCGGGCCGAAAATGACCCGCGGGCCGCCAGTTGAATAGCCCTTCTCTAAGCTCTAACAGATTGTGTGAAAACTGTCTAAAACTTGGGCATGCAAGGTAGTGGGTGGCATGCACCCCTTCAGGGAATGCTTACGTCATTTATTGTAGTTTGATGCTGGTTTTATGTGCCTTATAATTGTGATCTAATTAGTTTGTGCTGAGCGTCACTTTGAATTTCCACTTGTATTCCCTCTTGGAGTTTGATGAAATGTAGATTTGACTGGGAACGTTTCAGTTACAGCACCTTAGTTTGACAATAAATAAAAAAAAAGACTTGAAATGACAAACACCGGATATAAAGCGTCATTCGTTTACAACGAAAGGAATTTGCTAAAGAATCGCCTGAATCAAAAGCCTAGCCTCAATGACTCGTGTGTAAAAGATCTGACTTCAGGGATGCAGTTGGGATGCAAATGTCACCAAAGTAAATTTAATGTTAATTTAAACGTGTATGTGCTTTGTTACATATATTCTGTGTACCGTATTTTTCGGACTATAGGTCGCACCCGAGTATAGGTCGCATTGTCCAATTATTGCCAAAGAATTGGAAAAATCCATATATAGGTCGCACCTGAATATAGGTCGCACCTACGTCAAAATGTGGACCGTGTTTAGCTCTGCTGCAAATGTCTCTTCCACAGGAGCGCACAGCAAGGCTTTTAAGAAGATTAACACTTAAAAACAATTAATTGTTTGATAAAAAATTATAGCAAATATGTGTCTGAGCTGAACTTTTCTTTAATAAATGAATAATTTTAGCAGGATAAACACCTAAAAAATATATATTTGTTAGCTGACATTATTGTAAGAGTGTGTCTCAGTTTAATTTTTGTTAATAAATGATTACAAATCAGCTTATTTTATTTAAAAAAAGCCATATATAGGTCGCACCTGACTATAGGTCGCAGGCCATGAAAAAATGATAAAAAGCCACGACCTATAGTCCGGAAAATACGGTAGATAAATATGTCATTTATACAGCATTTATACAACTTTATATGGAAACAGAACTGCGCAGTCAGCGTCAACACCTGGATACTGATGTAAAAGTTGCTGTTTGCCTCGGGGGGGGGGGGCTCCTTCGCAACAAGGCTCTAACCTTTGACCCCCACCGCTTAGTTAGGACAGGGTGGGCCATTTAAAGCTGCTAGGACCCAGCAAGGGGTGTCATGGTTAATAAGCCAACATCTGGAAGAGTTATGACCATTAGTGGAGCGCTTTAAAACTGTGACAAAACACTCTCATGAAAGGCAACACCCTCTGTGTGAAAACACACACACTTTCAAGTAAAAAAAAGGTACAAAGCAGAAATGAAGCTTGCAGGGGCAGAGCTCTGGAAATGAGCCAAAAGAAAAAAACTAAATGAAGCATTTAAGGAATGGTTCACTACCGTATGGTGAGTAAATGAAACGTATATAAATGACAGGTTTAGCATAGACATGCTTCAGTGCTCCAAAACCTCAGTGCATACCGAGTGTTTTCCATGGCGAAAGGGAGGAAACTCGCCCAGCGTGCTGTTTAGATGGGATGATTGCAGGAAGGATGCAGGAAACCTCTATACACCAATGGCTGGCTACGTATAAATGCTTCACCTCCATGCTCATCCTGCTACAAACTCAACGGTAACTAAATAATGCAGAAGCATGCTAATGTCATCGTGGCGCCTCTGATTTCAAAGGGAGAGACGGGATGTGTTACTTCTTTGACAAAAGAAACACTGTGCAAGAAATAAGCAGCCGATGATCCGTCCTGCCTGGCGAGTGTGGCGTATCATCAACAGTCTCACTATCGTGGACGCCAATTATCATCATGCCAGACCACCACGTGGTTGGCAGACACATCCTTTCTTCCTTCTTTCTCTTTACTGGAGGATTACGAGCCGCTTCCAGACCAGCTGGGATATATAATCCCTGCAGCGGAGTCCCTCCCCGGGGCCTCCACCCTGTAGGCCCCAAGAAAACCTCACACCAGTCAAGTGTCAGAACCACCTCCGCAGGCTCCGAATGTGCAGGACGTCTACGACATTCCTCTCAGATTTGTGAACGTTTCAGCAGAGCAACCCCAGCCGCCCTGCAGAGAAGACTAATCTGAAACATTTGTGATTGTGATTGTGTTGGTTTGGAGGGTGGAAGAGTCCAACTGAGGAGGAGGAGGAGGAATTAAGGGTCTTAATCTTAATTTTGGGGGATCATGCGCTTGCAAAAACAAAGCAAGCATTCCTTGAAGGAATGCAGATCACCTTGCATGGCAAAGTTTAAACTAAGCTCAAGGACTCGTTCAGTTGCCAGTCTTCCATAGTGGCGGGTGATAATCAGGAATGTTTCGTATTTTCATTTGTTTGATCTAACAGAAGTTATGTCACGCTTCAAAATAACAAACTGCAACTCCTGCTTCATAGTTGACACATGTGCACAAGAACGTCAGTGGTGGGATTACTGTACTTAAGTACATTTTTCATGTATCTGTACTTTACTTAAGTATAATTAAATGTGGGTACTTTTACTTTTACTCCACTACATTTTACATGAAGTAACTGTACTTTCTACTACACTACATTTCTATAATGTGTTGAGTTACAAGTTACATTCACGTTGCAGTTTTTTGATTTGTCGTTAGTTTGAAAGTAACTGATGTCGAGAGGGGAGTTGGTCCATTGAATCACTGCAAAGTGGACAGGCAACGTTAGACCCACCTTCAAGAAGAGCTGGACCAATGATGTATATTCTAGTGCAGGGGTCACCAACGTGGTGCCCGCGGGCACCCGGGTGCCCCCAAAGTCCATTTGAGGTGTCCCCGGTGTCCCATTTGAGGTGTTACCTGTTCTAAAAATAGCACAACTCACTAGTAAGCTGCATTTAAAATTTAATTTTATTCAGTTGTTATTCTTTTTTAGTATTTATATATATTTTAAAATGTCTATCTTAAAAACATGTTCTTAAAAATATGTTTATTATACATTTTTTTCAAATTACTCTTTGTTATTTCCGAAGAGTTTACCAAACTGGTGCCCTTTGTATGGCTCCGTACCCACAAAGTAGCTCTCAGTTTCGAAAAGGTTGGTGACCCCTATTCTAGTGTATACATCATTGAGCTGGGAGCACCCACAGCACCACTAACACACCCAAAATGGATTCCACCGCGGAGAGTCAGCCAGAAGATAATGCACCACCCATGGCCTTATTGAAAGATTATTGAAATACTATTGAAAGACTGTTTAGTACAGCAGGACAGATTTTCTCTCCCAAAAGAGTCAGACTGGACTAAAAAAAATCTTTGAAAACCAACTTCTTCTGAACTTGAACAAAAAATTCTTGCTGCAATATTAAAATGTGTCAGTTCATGATGTTAGGAGACAGGAGATGTCTCCAAATGTCTCGACTGTCAGGTCCAAGATTTTAAAATGATGTCAGGAAGGTAAAATATTGTTCACCATTGACTCATTGGTTGACTAGACAGTATTTTTACTAGAGTTGATGACAAACGAGTTGAAATGATCAGATCTGTTCCTTTGTTAGTTGTGTCTAATGCTCCTTTTTTTCAGGCAGACAACTTTTATTTAAATGTGTTTACTGCAGTTAAAATGATACATTGATTTGTGTTATATAAAAACGTTCAGAGGTTTAATCATTCTTCTTCCTATTTTGCTTAGTGGCATTTAACGCTGCATGTCATCCCTGAAATTCTGACACACAGAATCACAAGTCCAAGTGTGAACTGTGTCAAAGAGTAAACACAATATAAACGTATTATCTGCAGCATTGTTCTTTAAAATGGCTCAACACTATTCATGTATTACAGAAAATATACATACAGTACTTAATGATTTTGTAGACCATTGCATTAGGTAATACATTCAGCAAGTACTTTTACTTTAATACTTTAAGTATTTTTAAAAGTAAGTACTTATTTACTTTTACTTAAGTAAAACCATTAATAAGTCACTTCTACTTTTACTAGAATACATTTTTGTCTGTTTATTTGTACTTTTACTTAAGTACAGTGTTAAGTACTTTCTCCACCACTGAAGAACGTTGCCTAAAACTAAAATCCATTTAACATTTTTCTCTGTCCGTTTCGTTTAGTCTGTTTTGTTCTGAATTTTGGTGTAAAGGGAGCATGAAATTAGCTGGAGCCTACCAAGAAGTGAAGAACTTTCTTGATGGAAAGTTTATTTATTCAAGCAAATTATACAAAAAGCTAACAATTCTCTTCCATTTATATATATAAAAATAAAAAAAACTCTCAGATGTTGTGCTTTCTTTCGGGAAACCACATGTTGGAAACGTCTTGTCAGAATTTATCGGCTCATGGAGCGCACCGTAAACACGCTCGTTCACGGTGCGGCCTGTCGGAACGCAGGATGCTAACGCTCCTCACGCTGCTCATTACTGACGTGATCCTGAGAATGGATGGGGCGACAAAGCAAACAAAGAAGATTGAGGAACCCTGCAGACGTCCAAGGTTTGAAGCAGAGGCAGAGGTCATGCTCAGTACCAGTGGGGCCCATTCCCACAATGATAACAGACCAGAGTTCTTTACCCTGCCTGTTTACCTATACAGCCTTTCCCAATCTCCACGCCTCCTTTCTTGCTTTTCTCCCTTCAGAGGAGGTGGATGATGGAGCAACAGTCTGTGTAGACTCAGGTTGCTGTAACCCTGATAACCATGACAGGACTAGTAGAAGTCTTCTCATGTTAAAGTGGATGTTTGTTTGGCTGAAGGGTCAGCTGACTTTTAACCACATCTGGATAGTTTCAGCCTAACATCCCTCTGAATTAGCCACTTAAAGCTGCAGTCTGTAAGTTTTCTAAAAACATATTTTTAACATATTTCTTCACTCTGTTTCTATCTCCTGACAGACTGATGTTAGACAAAGTAATCTTTGAAAAAACTATAGTCCCCTTGCTTCTCCAGGTGTTACTAAAAGCATTTCTAAAAACCCACAGTGACCCGCCGTTAACCAGCCAATAAAAACAGAGCTTCTCACTTCTCACGCTCCTAACCCACGCCCCCGCCTGTCCCAGCCCCCGCGGCGCGCACATTCTCGTTCAAAGGATTGCAAAGCGATGCAAAACTGTTTTGTATGTGACACAAATGTATTAAATTCCCCTTCTTCATCCCTGATCTGGACTTTTCTTTTGTTTTTTTGCCAAAAGTCAAGTGATCGCTTCCTCCTCCGCTGACTCCATGACTGAAACAATGAGGAAATGAATTAATTTGTGCTGGACCAGCGCTCCATGTTTTTATTTTATTTTTTAGAACGTTTTATTAACATATAAGCACAGAAGATGGCAGCGGTTGAGACAGGACATGCAGTGGAGGCGGAGTTAAGGAGACTGAGCTGAATTTCAGCGAGAGCAAGGGGGAGCAGAGCCATATATGGCTCTGAGGGGGAGGGACCAGAATGCTTTCCCTGTTGAAGTTTTTTCTAAGTGCTGCGTTCTACAGAAACTGCAGACTGCACCTTTAACTCTTGGTGGTAAAAAAAACAAACATGTTGCAAGCAACCTTGCTGTGTCCTGGGAAAAGAAATATGGCTGTTTAAAATTCACCGTAGCCCATAACTCATGACATTTCTGTCTGCCGGCTCGTGGTTTTATGTCGGGACAATGTCAAAGCCTTCAAGTCTACGCCT
>JBBPBX010072438.1:0-18067 GCA_038048925.1 Garcialebias charrua
GACGAGGAGCGCTTTCAGCTGTACTTCCGTGTCACCCGCGCCAAGTTTGACGACCTGCTGTAAGTTTCTCCTTCATGTTTACCGCGGGATTTTTTTCATCTGTTAAACGTTTCGCACGGTGCCCACCTAATTCCGTCCCGTCGTCGTGGCGTGATCACATGGCAGAGTCTCTCCTGATTGGTCCTGATTGTTTGCTGCTGGGCAGCGAGCTGAATCTAGCTGTGGAAGCATGGAATGGCGTGCTTCCACAGCATCGCATCCGAGCAGCACAGTCGCTGCTCGGATGCGATGCTGGAGTAGAAAACAGCTGCTGCTCACTTTCGCGCTGCTTGCATGCTGTGGATGCGCCGCGACACGACCCGCTGCTCCAAGATTCGCGTCCCCATAGACTTCAATGTAAAATGGCTGTTTCGGCTGCGCGAGATGCGTGCGGTGGGGAAGTAGCATCACCCTCCCAGCATCCTAACTCTTTCTATCAGTGCTCGCCACCATCTTCATTTCTCTTTTTCCCATGGAATCCATTTCACATAATTAAAGACACTCAAATGAAATGGACCCTCAGGAAAAGTGGCTTTCAGCAAGGACGAGGCTGTGGAGGGGGTGGATGGGAGGCGGAGAGCTGGGAATGGGGTATTGGTTCTTCAAGGAGCACCCCTCCTTGTTACCGCTCTCCCTCCTCTCTCCTCCTGCTGGTGCCCACCCTGAAGGGAAGCGGAGTGCCTCTGGCCACAACGCCGATCAATATCGTCTCCGTTATTAATATCAAAAGCACATTACTTTGTTTTGCGTCTGGCGGTTGGCCAAAGTATCTCAAAGGCCTTGTCCCGACCGATGGCCATTTCCTTCCTTCCTTTCCACCCCACCCTCACTGGCCATTTACCGAGACTATAATTTACTTTGGTGAGTTTTTAGGGTATTGTTTTGTCAGGGCCAATCAGCTCTGAGTAACAAATGATTCCAATGGAGTGGCAGTGGCTTGGCCACAGCCACCCCTCCTTCCCACTCTGTAAGTGACACACGTGGCCAAATTCATTTTTGAAAGTTTCACATCACATCCTTTTGTCCTTGACTCCGGGAAAAGCGGAGAGAAAAGGAGGGGTGAAGAAATAAAGAGGGGCTGCTCGTGAGGGCTGGTTAAACTGGACAGGCCGAGCTATTTGCTTTCTCCTCCTGCCCCTCCCAACTCTCCCACCAGGGATGAGGTAACAACACAAACAAGCATCCCTGTGGCCAGAATTAGACATGACGGTATCTCTAATTGGCCCATTGAATTAAAAGGGTTATAGTGGAGCTCGCTGTGAGGAACAAAATATTGACCACTCAAGGGAGGACTGGGGGAATTGATTTTCAAGTCGACAGCAGGCGTTTACCTCATACCGTCAAGCTCACTCACGCTAGAGAAAAAGGACTTACACACCCTTTTAAGCACGACGGCCCAAAACGCTTTGTTCCTGAACTTACATGGTACATTTATTTTATTACATGCTAAATAAATACCAGATATTACTGTCATCTAAAATGTAAACGTTTTTACAGCTTAAACTTTGTAAATTTATGGAACCTGTTTTTTGTTACAGAAAAGAGCTATAAGAATAATTACCAGAAAAAAATATTGTCACCTATCTAGCACATTGTTTCACCAATTGAAGTTGTTAAAGTTCAGTGACTTGGTGAATTATAATATTTTGTCAGTCATGTATAGAGCTCATAAAGAAGAATTACCATCTAATATCCAAATACTTTTTGTTAAACGTCAAAGCTGTTAAAGGGAGCAGACAATTTTGTTAAACCTAAATACAGAACCAGTTCGAGGGGTCGGTCAACCTCAATTCAGGGAATTGGTTTGTGGAATGATTTGGATACTGAAATTAAAAATGCCACATCATTATTTACATTTAAGAAATTAATCAAAACACAATTATTACAAAAATATAATATATTAATTAGTTTTTGCGTGTTATTTTGAAATTTGATAATTATGAGTTATTTTTTATTCTGTTACTTGTTGATGATTTTTTTTGTTTGAACTGACTGTTAGTAAAAGGGGGCAGATATAATACGATTTTCTCTTCATTCTGCCACCCTTCATTTTATTTCTTACTATTGTATAGTAACATTTGTGATTGGTTTTTTGTGTGTTACATTTTAAAATGAATAAATTTAATTTTAAAAAATGTCTGTTTTTTCAGACTAAATTGAAAATGTTTGAAAACGTGTTATGGTTTGATTCAGTTAAGAGTTCACAATTCTTTCACACATCACTTCATTATATCATTGCGTTTTAGTGAAGTTCCTAACACTTCAGTCTAGATCTTACGTGTAAAGTACCTGGAACATGAATTTATCTCATGCAAACAATAAAACTGACTGGTCACACAACTTTTGTTTTTATAAATTTGATCATCTAATTTGCACAGCTAAAAATCAGAGAATTGTTTTTTCATTCAACCTTTATTTAGGCAGGTTAATCTCATTGAGCCTCGAGGACTCATTTACAAGAGAGACCTGTCTACAAACTAAAGAATGATGACAACAGCAACAGTAGAATTTCCTTAAACAATCAACAATAGACAAACATAAGAGAGAAATACAGATTTTTTTAACAAGTTAAAACAAAGATATCAAAGTAGCAAAACAGACAGATTATAAGGTAGATGTAGAAAATCAAAAACAGGAACATGTCTGCATTGGTTTTTGCCAGGATTCCAACAGATTCTTAAAGCCATTTAGAGAGGTCAAGGTCGAGAGCTTCAGATCTTTTTGTAAGATATTCCATGAAGCAGGAGTGGAGTAGGAGAAGGCCCTTTTGCCAAGCTCAGTCCTCACTGATGGAACACTGCAGGTAATCATGTCCTGAGAGCGCACGCTGTAGCTGCACTCACGCAAATACATGTAGGAGGAGATGTGATTTAAAGATGTGATTTAAAGATGAAAATGTACCAGTGGAAGAGTCTGTGTGAGGTTAATTATGTCCAGTTAACCAGTGAATACAGGGTGCAGTGGTGGGTAAATTCTGTATTTAATTCTGTATTTAATTGTAAATTCTGCTTGTGTCATATTGGTTTATTTTTATTTATTTTGTGTTTTATTTTAATTTCTTCACCTTTTTGTGAATTTGTTAAACCTTTTGTGGTAATGCAGTAGTCCCTCGTTTATTTTGGGGTTACATTCCAGACCACACACCCCACCCCACCCTGCAATAAGTGAAAATCACGAAGTAGCTACGTTATATTAATTTTAGTGTTTTTTAATATATTTTAAAGCTCTAAGAAACCCTTCCCACACTCTTGCAAGGTTCTACACTCTTAAACCTAAGCAATTTTAAGAGCATATGTATATGTACTGCACAGCGGCTACAGCTTAATTTTATATGATTAGCTCGGTTCCGGTCGGGCTCAGTTCTGTTCAGCTACCCTGCAGCATGACAAGCCCACCTCCCCATCCAGGTTGATGTGTGCTTGCTGCCACTCCAGGAAGGACACTCCATGCACAAGGCTGCCCACGATTTAGTCCACCACCTCTGGCCGGACCAGCACTGCACGATCAGAAACAGGCAGAACCCCTCCATGGTCTGTTCCCTGCAGCCCCCAAGATTCTGTTCACACTGAGTCCGGATCAGCTGCAGCCCAGGTACTTACCAGAGCATGACTTCAGAATTATTTGCAACCTTCCTGCCAGTTCTGTGAACAGAACTGTGTACAGAACTTCTGACTTTGCGTTGCAAAACTTTCCCTTCATTTGCGGAAAGCAGCGGTTGGAAGCAGTGCTGACTTCTGGGTAATGTAGTTCTTTAGGCTGGCAAAACAGTGTAAACTTATTGTAAGAAAACTACATAATGGTAGCGCCTTTTTTTTGTGTGCATGTACAATCTTACAATACAGGTAGTCCTCGACTTACGACGGCCTCGAGTTATGACGTTTCGCGGTTACGACGCACCTCCCATTAAAAAAAAGTATGTTTTGAAAAAAACTTATTTTGAAGCCGATTTACGCAGTTTCACGCAGTTTCTGGCAGTTTCCGGTTTAGCTGCGGTAGCTGCGAAGGCTACAGCTTGCCCTGTACTCTCTAAAAAAGCTAAGTCTGGTCCTCTGGACATTCAAAAAACAAAACAAAACTTGTTGAACCAAGCTGGACAGGCAGCAGCTGTGGAAAAGTAGCTGTTTTATGGACAGCGGTTTTACAACTTAAACAAATGGAGAATCCAGAAGGGCGGAGAAACGGAGGAAATGGCTTCACCAGCATTCCAGAGTAGGAAATTAACTCTTTTTTTCCCTTCATTATGGCTCTGAAATGTATGTGTTTTTGATAATTATGTAGGGTACTGTGTTAGAATAGGCTAAGTGCTTGGTAAAATACAGTATTGTACGTATAAGGTGCAGTTTGGACGTATGTTTCGAGTTACGTCGAAATTCGAGTTACGACGAAGCGTAAGAACGGAACTCCGTCGTAAGTCGGGGACTTCCTGTACTGTCGAAAAACCGCAAACGAGCCAGTCCGCAAAAGTCAAACCGCAAGGTAACGAGGGACTACTGTTCAAAACTAATGCTTTGCATGCATCGAAAGTTGAAGAGTATAGTCACAAATTCTGCTGCCGGTTTGTCATTTCAGGGCAGATTGTGTTGAGCTTGTTCAGATTGCTTCAGAGCATGCTGTCTTTACTGAGCTGCCCACCTTTAAAACACGCCTGCTTGAATTGAAACCCAGGCAGGCAACATTCAAACAGCACAGCTTTTGTAAAAACAAATTGTGCAGATTTATTTAATTTGTAGTTTCTGATGAGTTTGGTTTTAAAAAAAAAAGTTTCTAGATGTCAATAAGAAAAAAGAAAACACTTTGAGGGCTTTTTAGCAAAGGCCCAGGCATCACAGCTGATCATACCATAACTTTTAGACACGTGATTTCTTTTTATGTTTTGTTTCAAATAAGTTAAATATAACAGCTGCTTTTGAGATGCTGAAAGCGAAGCATTAATTAAAATTTGCTGAACAGTTGCATCTCCCTGCACCCATTTGGCCTCTGACAGTAGATGTGTGCAGTTTCCTTCTCGCTCCATATTGATGTCACACACCAAGAGGTTGCTTCGGGCACTATTGTAAAGGGTGCTAATTTATGCTTCTATGAGGGCACCCAACACTAGGTAGTGCAAACATCGCAGCATGGATGAACACTCAGGTGCACTTCCTCTCTCTTAAACCAAAGTGCAAACAAGAATCGATGGAATTAAAGAGAAAAGTGAGTCTTGTAAAGTAAAAAACAAGCCACTTTGGTCGGGGTGAGATGGCTGCAGGCTATATCGTACTGCAGTTGATGTAAAGAGGTAGGTATCCGGTGAAGGCAACAAAATAGAACATCTTCTCAGCTTTACTTATAGCAGAAAAGAGCTATTCCGATGGGTCCACTGGGGATCCAAAAACACTTTGAGGGGATAAAGATGTTTGCTTCAAGGCAGAGTTTGTGATTGTTTCTTTGCTGGGAAAATTTCAACTCTATGATGATGTGAGCTGAAACATGACAATTATACCTGACAGTTAACAGGGGTTTTCCAACTGTACTTTTATTTATTTTAATAAACTTAAAACTAGCATGCTCTGGTGTTTTAGGTATGCTATATTTACGCGTGGTGAAAAGGTGAGAGCTCCATTTGGAGCAGATGGCAGCTGCCACGCCATGTTGTTCTGTTTGACATGGGAGGAACGTGTCAATCAATGGCTTCCTCCTTGCTCCTCCTGTGGGGCCTTGTGCTATTGATTTCATACTGTGTTACGATGCTGGGAGGTCTACACAGCAGTGGAAAAGGTTCACACAACTGAAAACTGGTTTTTCTAACATGCAGGCTCTTTGCTACACAAGTAAAGGAAATATTAGTTGATGTACACTGTTAAGCAAAAAATTACAAGGATGAAAATGTACAGTCACAACAAACGTTTTTCAAAGAGGAAGCAAGGTGAGATGTCTGTGTGTGAAGTGATGCCAACGTTTTTATTTTTCCACCAAGGTTTTAGCTCAAGTTTACTTCAATTCTTGCTTATCAGCTGAAGTGTTATTTAATAAATGTGTGCCCTCTTGAGTGGGTGCAGGATTTTAAAGCAGTCTTTAAATATATCTGCACTTTTAAATGGTTCGTAAGCCCATCGTTTCTTATTAACCCTCTGAGGACAAATCATTACCAGCTCATTAAATTATATCTCCATCGTATCAGAGGAGCCTCTCTACTGGCAACAAATGAGCAAGGTAATAAATCCCATCATTATGAAATCATAGCTGGTGTTGTGTATGTTTATCAAGAAGAGATTTTCATGAGTGGAAATAATGACTTCTTATTCTTTCCATTCTTGCTTGTTGTAATCAGAACAAAAAGCTATAATAGGTATAACAGTCTTTAGCTTCATTACTCATGCTTTCTCTTCCCGTTTTCTGGTGTTAGAAAGGCCATAGATGGATACTTAAAATAAACAACTTTAAAAAAATCAAGGGGTACTTATTGTTTTTGTAATAGAATAATGCGGTTGTAAGGTATTTAAACACTTACTGAGCCACCATTATGTAATGCGCAGTTTAGCAGACTTTAATCTTGCACAAACTGCCACCAAATGCGCGAGTTCTTCCTTTTTCCGATACTAAATTGTTTTTACTGTGATTAGACAAGAATGTAACTTCACAGGAGACTTCAATTTATATTGGTCTACCAAAAAAATAGACCTTTTATTGAAACTATCACAAAAATTACATTAAACATTTGTATCGATATTAGCTCTGATTTAATAACTACGTTGACAAGAATTCAAATTAAAACAAACAGACAATTAGGAACTTTCTGTTGGCACATTACTTGACAGATTAATAGCTTATGAAAAATAAGAAATAGGAGGAAGGAGTTCTGGAGCTAAGTTAACTAAAGTTGTTTACTTTGAACCAACCAGGGTGGCAAGCTTTCCCATACGGATCTTAGCTGTACTTCCGACACGTGCAGCATACAAACAACGCCTCTTTACCTGGTGACGAGACGTCTTGCGAGGTGAGGACTGAGAAGTTTGTGGACACTAACGGACTGTGTTGTCCAGTGAGCGTCCAGATGACTTCGTGCGTGTATGACTGGGTCAGACGAGCGGGAGCACGCGTTCACCGGCAGGAACAGACTCCAATCGCACTGGTTGAACTTTCAAAATAAAACTTTAGAAAACAAATTCTTCAGAAAGGAGTGAATGGATCAAAGTAAGGCTTTACTATGATCCCAGCTGAGACGTGGGTCGTTGACACATGACCGGGCCGTCTCCAGCTTTTCCAGAGGAGAGAGCAGGTTGACAGTTCGTTCTCCTCGAAACTCTAACCCAAAATGCAGGAAGTGCCCTTTAAGAAGGGGGTGTGACTTAGTCACATACTTCCTGCTGATTGGTTGTCGCACCCCTAGAGAGGGTGTGACTTTGCAAGTGAGTGAGTTTGAGTGACAGATGATAGGGTAGACAATACACAGAACACAACGTCAGAGTTTGCAGGTGCATGTGAACAAGTCAGTACTTTGTTTTGAGAACAGATTCATTGTTTTTAGAAAGGACGGGAGACCGAAAGCAAGCTATGTCTAGCACTTTTCCTTCGAAACAAAAACAGTTCAAACAAATACGAAGGATTGTTCCTTCAACTTTAGACACTTATTCTGCCTAGAGCAGACAGTTCAAAGCACGATCATTCTGAGATGTTCTCTTAACTTTGTCATATTTAAAATATACCAGCTTTAGTAAAATCATCATTGAAATGACAAAAATACTGTTTGATCAATTCTGAATTAACACACATTAAAGAGAAAGTTCAATCTGATTAATTAGTGTCCATTAATTCATAATAATTGTAAAAAATATAAGTGTCCATTTGTCTCCTTGAGGGCCTCAAGAAGGTGTAACACTGAGAGTTCCAGAGAGATGCAGAGAGGCCCACATCCCATACGGACATGAGGTTGCTATATCACTACAGTCCCCCTTTTTGGAAGTCATCGCCTGTCCTTGGAGATGAGTTCCAACACGAAAGGATACCACCGAATGTCTCTGACCTCTATGTAATCCAGCAAATGTTTTTTTAAAAAGTTCAAAATTATACTCCCATAATGTTTTTGGAAATTCCATACTGTTCGTAGGTAATCCCATTGCGGTAAGCTTTCAATCCTTTGGAAAACATAGTCTGTTAACCCATGGAAAACTGAGTCTGTGATCCCTTGGAAAACAAAGTCTTATAATCCACAACGGTAAATCCACAACGATGGGGGTTATTGATTTCATCAGCAAGAATGGTTTTTAATCAGCATGTAGAGGGGATCCCTCGATTGAAGCAGAGGAGGCGGCCTTGGATGAAGGTTGAAGACCAACGTTGGATCAGCAGGTCCCCACATCGAAGGTTGCAGGCTGGATGGCTTCCAGTCGGTGCCACCCTGGTTCAATGTGTCATGCAATTATGTGGTTTTAGGTGGGCTTATGATAGGGATTCTACATTAAGCCTTACCTATATGCACCTGGTATGTAAGCTATCATGGATTAGATCAGCTAAAATTACCAATTAAGGGGTGGATCAATGCTGTAAAAATCAGAAATAGGGATCTATACCTATAGAAATGTGGAGGGCTTCTGTAACGAAGGCCTCTTCATTCAAACTATTCCTCCATTCATTATTTAGTTTAGGTTAAACTAAAATAAAAAAATGAAATCTAGTTTGGTCTAAATGTCTGTTGTCTTTTAGACGAACGACGCAAGATTTGGTATTCCCTATAAATTTTGAAGTCTATGGCGAGACTCATCAAAATGAATAGATCTAGAATAGAAACGATCGAAACGGTTCTACCTAAATGATTGGGAGATCAGTGTAGATTATAGTACCTTAAGTAGTATTAATCTACAATGACTTTTCAAAGATTGAGATCTTTAACAAAATGAACAGCATGTTGGCATAGTTAAATCCATTTAAGTCTTCAACTTATCAACAATCAAAACCACTTTTGGCTGGGAGTGTTCAGAAAACAATAACAACTTCAATAACACAAAAGTAGCAATCAAGCAACTAAAAACAACGTTTCACTACAACAAACTCACTCTGGTCGTCAGATTCCACGTGTCACACACAAGAAAAACAGTTCTTAGCTTTATAACCGATGTCAATTAAATCCTGCAGATTTAAACGGTTGTTAAGGTTAGTTTTTGTTGTGGGTTTTATGCTTAGCGTTTCTAAGTTCTAGTTGGAACGGTTTCTTTTCGCAACTAGAATAGTTTAAACTGTTTAGTTTATTTACTATCCTGTGCTTGGACGACCTTCTTTTCCCATGAAGTCTTTGAGTTTGCGAGAGCTTTGTCATTTGTGGGGTTATTGAAATCTTTGTCCTTGACATGGGCATGGCCTAACATCACCCCCCTGTGGTCATGAGGGACCAAGCACACAGGTGTGGACGTCCGTCCATGGGCACGAGTTAGGATGCCATTGTTCAGTTTAAGCTGTTCGCGCAGTTTATGGGGAACCTTGTACAGGAACCTTATAGGTCTCGGCCAACGTACCTCTGTACGTTTACCTCTTTCTGCGTAATGCAGGTGTGTCACAACTGTCGGCGCCGTCGCAGGCGTGTCTCTGTCGTTGTGATGTATGTCTTCCCACTTCATGAATGAAGAGGTGCTCTTTGAGTCTGTAAGAACTATGTCATCTCTGAGTAGTTCTAGATTCAAATGCTCTTGAACCAAGGTTTCATCAAAAGCTTGGATGATAACTGAATTACCTGTCCCAGAGGACAGCACAGCGTTCACGGTGTGTGATCCTTGGACCTCTACACCGTCCTCTACCTGTGGTAGGAAGTGTGAGTCTGCCCCCCTTTTGTTTGAGGAGGGGTCCTCAAAATCAGTAACAATGAAGTCCAAGTGACTGTCAGCGTGTTGTAGACTGTCACTACGTGGGCTCAGATGTCCTTGAACCAAGACTTCACTGAAAGCTTGGCTGTTTGCCGAATTACCTGTCCCACAGGACAGTACAGCGTCATCGGTGTGGGACTCTTGGATCTCCACACCTTCTTCTACCGGTGGTAGGTAGTGTTCAGTGAGCGCCGAAGGTGTCAGCTCGCAGAGGAGGATCTCGTGTTGGGCCAGAGTCTGGTCCAACTGTTGAGTCTCCTCTGTCTCATCTGTATATGAAGGTTCACTTACCGGGTCTGTGGTCTCGGTTGGGGAATCCTTTTTTACCTCAGCGGTACCTGCTGTTAGACAGTCAGTGTCCTGACCTTGGGGAGGTACCACGAATGGCAGTGGACTGCTCACTGTGGCCCACATTGTCTGATTGCCATAATTTATAATCGCTTCAAAGCGATTTATAAAATCTTGGCCAACCACAAATGGAGCCCGGAGTGAGTCAAGTTCAGACACATATACCGGGTGGTATAGTGACATCTCGCCAATCTGCATGTGAACCATGGCTATTAGGGTTGTTCTCGTCTTTGCGAGGCCCTGTTGCTCACCATAAGTGTATTTCACAAAGGGTATTTGCCTGTCAACATCGTTAGCGGCGGTCCTTAGCTCCTCAAACAGTTCGGCTGACATGGTAGACACGTCTGAGCCGCTAACCAGGAGCGCTTCTTGCGCGAGGACCCCTTCCAATGTGAGTGGCAGGTAAGCTCTTTTAGCTATCCCCCTTCTTATAAAGTTACACAGAAACCGATCAGGTTTTTTCACACGTTTCTGTGTACGTGTGACTCTGTCTGTGTAATCATCGTCGCTGTCAGCATCATGATGGCTGTCTGCCTCATGACCTTCAGGATGTGGATTTTCAGCAATTTGTTTGCTGTCAGCATCTATGTCAGTGTTGACGTTGTTGTTGTCAACTGTGTGCACTGAGTTGTTGCAAAAGGCAGTGCTGCGCTTCGCTTCATCAGGTGGAACAACGTTGTTTGTGTTATCATCAAGGACAACGTTACGTTGTGTCAGCTCGGTCAACCACTGTAACATTCAAATCATTTGACAAACAACTCACAACCTCAGTCACGTCCTCGCGCGGAGGCGCCGCTTCCATAATCTGGAGCTTGTGTGACTCTTTGCATGTCTCGAACTGTGCAGTTCGAGGGGCAGGGGCAGGAGGGCCGCTTCTCGGGGGCACATGTCGGGACAGACCATTTTTCAAAGGGTCACGGTTCCCAGACATCAACTTCTCTCGAAGTTCACCCACTGTGAGACCTAGGTGAGAACTCTTTTGGTTCGATCTGAACCATCTTGGTTCATCTAGAGAGCGAACGCCTGCCTTTTGTGGTTCTCTGCTCATCTCAAGGTTTCCAACCTGAGGGGCAGGGGGTTCAGAACTCCCCGTGAACCGAACAGAGTCAACTTTACAGCTCGTAGCACCATGCTGTTGTTTGTTATTAAGAAAAACCAGTGACCTCTCGCACTCTGAAGGAGAGGGAACCTCTTCTACTTCCTGCGAGTGGGACGTGACCTTTTGACCTGTACAAACCTCTGAAGGTGTCCTAGGTTGTATCTCGGCCTCAAAAACTGTCGCCCGGCAGAGATTTACGATCTGCCAGTCAACACCTGCTGGAGGTGCCTCGCTCAAGGTACAAACAATGGGGAGACCGGTCATTTTCTGTTGCCGGCCCTAAAGCCTGGAACAGTCTCCCCCTTGAGCTGCGTGCCACCTCTGATCTGACTCTGTTCAAAACCAGACTGAAGACACACTTGTTCAAAAAAGCTTTCAGTGTGTAACTTTTATTACTTTTGGTATTTTAGTATGTAGCATTTTTTATTTCCATTGCCTTTTTATTTCCTCTAGTTCAAATAAGCTTCCAGTGTGCAACTGTTATTACTTTTGGGATTTTAATATGTAACATTTTTTATCTACATTGCCTTTTTATTTCCTCTTGTTCAAAAAGTTTTAGTTTGTAGAATTTTTTATTTCCATTGCCTTCTTTTATTGCTGTTGTTTCTTATTCTATTTTCATTGATTTATTGTTCCAGTTTTTTCATCCTTTTATCCTGTTAAGCACCTTGGTCAATGCAAGGCATTGTTGGAAGGTGCTATACAAATAAAGTTTATTATTATTATTATTATTATCAACCTTGAAATGAACACATTTCATTTGAAAAGGCATAAGATTCATAATGAAAAGACGTTTAAACTCCATATTTTCCTCTAATCCAGGGATAGTTTTGCCCCCGGAGTAGACCGAGATTAGCCTGTCGTAGAATGACAGGGGATTTTCCCACTTATCCTGACGGACGTTCCATGCAGCCAAGTAATTAGCATACGATGAAGCAGATTCCCCCACTTTGCGGGAAGCACGGGCAGGAATCCCAAGGCCCCCATCCATCCATCTAGGATACACAGAGCAAGAGGCCCCCTCAGGTGGTTCACCTGTTTGAACGTCCATCTTTGTACTGATTTTCTGTGAAAAATCAAGTAAAGCGGGTCTCATTTCGCAGCTTGCAAATATGCAAAGTGTATGAGCTGCTCAGAAAACATCCAAGATGTTAAATGAAATAAAAATCAGTGATGTTTAGTAATTTGTCGACCTGTGACAAGGTCAAACAAAAACGGCTGTCGTTGCGAGATTTTTGTGAAAATCAAAACAAAGGACGCCTCATGTGTGTTATTTCAACCTTGCAGTTTAAAACAAAACAGGGACAGAGAGCTAGTTTTGCACAGGATCAATGATAAAAGTGTCAAGTTTCATCAAAAACAGACATGTAACTGTTCTGCCATCAACATTAGATTCTCTGCGAAAATCAAAATAAAGTGTGCTGTGAGTACAATATTTCAAATTGTTCCCGTTTAAAAACAGGAACGTCCAAACATGTACAAATTACAGGAAGACTGCGTCTTCTCTAGTAACCAGCAGGGGGCACAGCGCTGGAAATGAGTTTATCACAGCGACTGTAATTTCTCTATCTGACCGCTATAGAGGCGCTGTTATCACCAGTGAGCGAAGCTGCAGCTTTTAGCCCACACAGACATCCAACACGGATGAAAAGCATCAATCAGACAGATCTAAAGCGTAACGTGATAAGCCCTAGAACCCAGGCTCACAAAAACGAAATCATGCGAGCAAAATCGGTTGAACTGTGAAACCTTTTAAACTGCGTTTAAAAGAAATAAGGTCGGTCCTCATAAAACCGGCAAAATCGGTGTCACGTGACCTGGTCACATGGCGATCGGCAGTCTCAGAGCAACCGACTCAATCCACCCATTAAAATCTCAAAAACACCGCGTTTAAACAGTCTTTTCAATGACAGTAATGGACAAACAAGCACGGAAACTCGTCTGGGACAAGCAGCAAGTGAAAGTTGACGAGGAGCGGGCTTCACCCACTGCGCAAGCGTCAACACTTACAGCGTAATCGACCAATCACAGCGAAGACAGAACTGTAGTTCTAAAACCCAAGTGTTCATGGGAAATTGTGTCTTCCAAACCTAACGCCGCCCACGTGCGACGTGCCGTTCGAGCGGTGCGTTCACGGACCTGCGGTCTTTTGAACTCTAGCGAGGAACGGACTTTTCAACGTTCTAAAACAGTCATAAATATCGCAAAACACCGCGGTTAAGCCAGTCTTCGACGATACCACGTGCATAGAACTCAAACAACACAGATAAACTGTCAGAAA
Source organism: Garcialebias charrua (assembly GCA_038048925.1). Classification (NCBI taxonomy): domain Eukaryota; kingdom Metazoa; phylum Chordata; class Actinopteri; order Cyprinodontiformes; family Rivulidae; genus Garcialebias; species Garcialebias charrua. Next base: position 13,601 of record JBBPBX010072438.1, read on the forward strand.
TGTGTGCAAAAATGAATCTGACAACCAGCAGTCAACAGAAACCAACGTTCTTGAACACAACACACAATGGACCAATCACAGCGCTTCAAGCAGCCATCTTGTCGGTACCGTTTAGCCTAGCTCGACCCAAAGTACTGGACTCACTTCCACAAAATAAACATATTTTTACACCGCAGAAAACACTGTCAATGAGCTAAAACACAACCAGGCTAACCCCCGCCTTCCAAAGAAGGCAGCACGCTAACTGTGTACAACAAACGGACTTTACGTCAAACGGAACCAGAACACATCCGGACCAACAGCGGAGTGGGTTTTTCCCGAACCTCGGCTAAACACGTTGTAACAGATTAGGTAAAAATGGAGCAGCAAAGAGTGAAACAGACGTTTAACAGTAAATCGCAGATGCAATAAAATGAAACAGGATCGTGACACGGCGGTCACAAAACGAAAAATGCATGCAGCCTCGCGATACGTAATGAAACGTCTCACAAAAACAAACACTCATTCATCCGCAGCTCCAAAACACACGTCCAAAAGTGAAAGGAAAAAATTAACTCTATCGGCAAAATAATCCAGACAATGCCACGATCAGCAACTCCCGGACACTCCACCAGCCAGAACTAATCTTATAAGCCCAAAACCAGGATGCAAAACTAAGCCAACAAACACCGTAACATCAAGCTACACAAAACAACTTAATAAACGATTTAATCTTTCAGCAGACCTGTACGGGCCACCAATATGTAAAGGAAATCTATAGGCCGTTTGTGTAATTAAACACAAACGAGGTCAGTTTACTGACTTACCTATAGTTTTAGACGTGCAGGTATGAGCAGACTTTTATCTGCACAAACTTGCCACCAAGTTCACGGGGTCTCAACTTTTTCAGATTAAATCAACAAATCTAACGATGTGATTAGCCAGAAATGTAACTTCACAGGAAACTTCAATTTATATTGGTCTACCAGAAAATAGACCTTTTATTGAAACTATCACAAAAATTACATTAAACATTTGTATCGATATTAGCTCTGATTTAATAACTACGTTGACAAGAATTCAAATTAAAACAAACAGACAGTTGGACCTTTCTGTTGGCACATTACTTAAAGTTTACCATGATGAAAACAAACATAAGGAGGAGTTTAAGGAGGAAAGATAAAAGATTGAAATGAAATGGTTGAATCTTATCTTGAGATGTTAACCAGAGATAGCACCCTCTGCTCGGTTTCGGCTGGACGTCCGTCCCGTGATGAAACGGCTTTTACCTTCGTGAAGATGATCCTGTCTCAACTCCGGTAAATTAGTCAAGCCAGACGTGCATGCTGCTGCGTTTTACAGGCGACCACTTTCATCTTGCCACGGTCTCGAGACCGTCTGCGTCGGCCTCCCAGAGTGATGCCCAGCTCTGGTTTTGTTCAAGATAACTTCAGAAAGAGTGTCACCGCTTGGAGCTGTGACACTCGAAGGGGTTCACAGCTGACGTGCTGTTTGAACCTTTGCTGAAGACGTGGGTCGAGTTGGCACAATGACCGGGCGTCTCCAGCTTTCCCCAAAAGAGAGAAAACCAGTTGGCAGTTAGTTCTCTTCCAAAAACTAACTGACAAAGCAGGAAGTGCCCATTTATAGGGGAGGTGGGGTCTCCCCACCTCCTCGATGACTATTGGCCGAAAGTCTCTTGACGGACAACAGGAAAAATGTTTACAAAGCGACCAGATGGCCGCTCGTGAGCACAGAGGAATATTATGGCTAACTTCATAGACAACACAAAAGAAGCTGCAAGTTAAACGTTTACTCTGACCTTGTGCTTTAGATTCAAAGACTGCTTGTTCTGCAGAAATAAACCAGCAGAAGGGTCAAAGTCATGCAAGTAACAGATCATCATTGAAATGACAAAAATACTGTTTGATCAATTCTGAATTAACACACATTAAAGAGAAAGTTCAATCTGATTAATTAGTGTCCATTAATTCATACTAATTGTTAACCGAAATAGTGTTTACTCGTCTCCTTGAACTTCAAGCAAGTGTAACACTGAGAGTTTCAGAGAGGTGTGAAACCTAAAATATCAGAGACGAGGTGTATCACTACATATGTTCCTTTTTTCCATATCTGATTGTTGGTGGCGCGGTTTTATACTGCTGCGGCTTCCGTGCGTACGTCCCTCTTCGGATGGTGCGCGCGCCAATTGCAAAACTTTGTACCTTGGTACAAATATGCCAATAAAGATATATTCTATTCTATTCTTCTATTCTTTTCTATAATCTACAGGACAGAATCTGAGTTATATCAAAACTTTCTCAATAACTTCTTCTCTAGGTTTACATACAGGAACTGGACAGAGAACGTAAACGGCATTTCAACTGTTGGAGTTCTGTTTTATCTTGAAATGAGGAACCGGTCCGACATCAGCAAACCCAACTCATCACCACAGACCACCATCATCCCAGCTCTGAGGTAACTGCTGTGCTTCTAACACGTGTTGCCACCGGGATTTATTTAAAACCATTTAGGGGTGTCTAATCTCTAATACTGTTGCCCACCAGAAGCTTCCAAGCTTCATCCTTGAAACTCTGGATCATTTTCATCTTGAGCAGTTCTATTAAACAAAACATGAAATATTTTGTTAATTTACCAAATTCCTAGTCCCTGGTTTTGAGTTTTGGAGGTTTATTCCACTTCATCAAAGAAGTGGTGAAGGAGGGCGAGGGTTTGTGTGCCAACAACAGGAAGAAGGAAGGTGTAGACCAAACCCAAACAACACAAGACTGCCTCCATAGGACAGGACAGGGTGAGGATAAGTGGTCGTCCATTCTTCCATTTGTTTCTTTGGGGCTCAGGTGCAGTCGGCGAGCGCTCCCATCACTGAGGTAAAGTTGGTCGCCTCCCTGCCTGAATTAGACTTTAATCTAGGCTTGGCCACCCATTGAACATGCCTCCACATGGCCCTGACTGCCTGCATCTTAAAGAACGAAGTCCAGTGTCTGTCTTCGAGCAGGACGATTTGATGATGATGGATTTGATGGGTCTGTGTCTGAACTCAGTTTCTAATGTGCTTCAATGGTCTTGCCCTTTTGCCATCCATTAATCTGGAAAAAAAAAGAGTCCTGGCGACATCTCTGAATGTGCCCTATACTGTAGATCCGAAAACAAACAAATAAAAACACAAAAATGGTCCATTAAAAGAACCCAGTGGATGACAACTTAAGGACCAGAAGCACGTTCCAAGCACAGAAACTTGAAGAACAAGTCAGTCAAGATACCAATAGAAAGAAAAGCTTGTGAGCAGACGTATACGGGTAGTGTTCAGGTGAGAAACCTGATGTACGTCTGAACATACCTGTGACTGATCAAACCTGTATCAGCAGGTTTTACTCCGTTACAGCCTTCAGCTAAATCTAAGCTTTACAGAGCGCTCATACCCAGGGCTGAATTTACAAATTGATCGATGCCGGAACGCAAATAGTGGGCGAGGGGCGGAGGAGAGGGGTGCGTGGGGTGGAGCAGGGGAAGTGGAGGGGGTTTGTGGGTCCTCCTCCCCCTGACATTGTTTAATAAAGTAGATGCTATTTCCTGCATTTTTCGGGCGACCGTGGTGTAGTGGTAATGGCAGTCGTCCCCCGATCGGAAGGTTGGAGGTTCAAATCCCGGTTCCCCACATCATGTGTTGTTGTGTCCCTGGGCAAGACACTTAACCTCGAGTTGCTCCCGGTAGGACTGGAAAGCGCCTTGCATGGCAGTCTGCCGCTACCTGTGTATGAATGTGTGTATGAATGGGTGGATGGTTGGTATTGTAAAGCGCTTTGGGGCCCCTCATAGGGGGCTGGAAATCACTATATAAATAAGCTCCATTTAACATTTTGGTGTAGCCTATTTTAACGGGTTGCTAAACTTCTACATTTGTAAACACTTCAATAAATTACTATTTCAGAGCAACAACAGATTCTGTCACACATTCTCCTAAACTCAGCTGTGGCTGAGTGGCTAGAGTAGCCATCCTCCAATGCAAGAGTTGTGGGTTCAATTCCACCAACAGTTACATGCCGAAGTGTTCCTGGGCAAGACACTGAACCCCACACTGCCTCCGATGTGTGTCCCATCGGTGTATGAATGTGATAAAGCTCTGATTAGTCTGTGTAGAGATCTAGTAGATGCTGTAAGAATGTGTAAATGAGGCACAGATTGTTGTAAAGAGCTTTGCGTGTCTTGATAAGATAGAAAGGAGCTGTATAAGTACAGTCCATTTACCAATCTAACAGCGCCACCACCCCCAACGTTTCTGAGCCGAACTCTTATATACATATGTATATATATATGTGTGTGTGTATATATATGTGTGTGTGTGTGTATATATATATATATGTGTGTATATATATATATATATATATATACATATACAGTATATATATGTGTGTGTGTGTATATGTGTGTGTGTATATATATGTGTGTGTATATATATGTATATAT
>JBBPBX010072440.1:0-18066 GCA_038048925.1 Garcialebias charrua
TTGAACCTGCGAGTCCCACGAGCTGTCGCCAGATTTAGACACCAAAAGAAAACATTAGCATTTCAAAGCCTTATCTACTTCCATTAACTCACTCCTAGAGAAGAATTCCCAAAGTGTCCTACAGCCTAAGGCCATATCAGACATTTACCAACTCCTAGGGCGAGTGATCTTTCCAAAAGTTTGATGCATCAAAGATCTAATTTCATTCACCTCCTTAATTAAGGTTAATATTTTCCAAGAATGTTTTTACTGCAGTATAAAACTGAACTTAGCCTCTAAAACCGTTATTTACCATTCTTTAGACTCACATTCATTCCTTTATACATTGTGAGGATTTTTAAAAGTTATATGAATGCAACCTTTGACAAAAAGCAGCCATGGTGTTTTTATGTTTTTGCATGTGTGTGTATTCATTTGTGTGTTTTTTAACAAAATATTTCATGAACCAATAGAGCTCCCAAAACCCAGATAGGTATTTTATTGGGAAGAAACTGGGCTGGATTATTTGAACTGCTTCTCCATGGATGTGATTTTACTCAGCTCCCATCGACTCAACATCGGTCATTTGTCTCCATTCCCTGTTCCTGCTTGGGTTTTGGACTCACCTCAGCCAAGGTAATTTTGAGTGATCATTGTGCAATAGCGGCTCTCAGAGATATTAAACTTCCACCTTCTAAGCCCAGATTAATTCAAAAAAGGGATTTGAAACGTTTTTGTGAAGAGTCATTCCTCTGGGATCTATCCCACTTTGACTGGCAATGTATTCTATTAACCAACGACGTGAACACCGCTTGGAACTATTTTCATAATACAATAGTTTCATTTATTTTGTGAACAAACATGCTCCTTTCCGCCAGTTCAGGATAAAGGGACGTGACAGCCCTTGGTTTACTCCTGAACTAGCTGACCTCCTGCACAGCAGAGACTATCTTTGGGCCACAGCGAGAAAGTCTGGCTCAGACACTGATTGGTTGAATTTTTGACAACTAAGGAATAAATGCACAACTGCCATCAAAGCTTCAAAATGTAACTATTTCTTATCCCAGTCCTCCAAAAATCTAAATGACCCTAAAAAGATTCTGGAAAACCATCAAATCTCTCTCAGGCATCCCCCAATCATCTGATATCCCATCACAACTTCTCGTTAAAGCTGGGGTATGTAAGATTGTAATGTAGTCTGTAACTTTTCAAACAATATATATTTTAACATATTTCTTCACTCTGTCACTAGATTGATGTTAGAGAGGTAATCTCTGAAAAAACTAAAAAAAAATATTGTCCCCTTGCTTCTCCAGGTGGTAAATAAGCATTTCTAAAAAGAAAAAGTGACCCGCCATTTTCCAGCCAATAAAAACAAAGTTTGTAACCAGCCAATAAAAACCGAGCTTGAATTTGAATCAGCCAATAAAAACAGAGCTTGAATTCAAATTTCAACAGACCACAAGGGGGCAGAGCCATATATGGCTCTGAGGGGGAGGGATCAGAATGCTTTGCTTGTTGAAATTTTTTCTAAGTGCTGCTGTTCTACAGAAACTGCAGACTGAACCTTTAACTCTGTTCCTGTGTCAAATAAGCATGAGATCCTGAACTGTTTCAACAAACATTTTGTTGCTTCTAGTTCCTTATTTGACACAGTTACCAATGGAAAAGCAGCCACTTCATCTAATAACCAAACTTCTACAAATCAAATCCCTCCTACAAGTCAATCCTCAGTTAATCACACCTTCTTTTTTTCTCTGTTCTCAGTCAGTGAGGTAAATAAACTGTTAAAAGGTCTTGATCCTAAAAAATCTGCAGGTCCAGATGAACTTCCACCTTATTTCTTAAGGCTGGCTGCTCATATCATCACAGTCCCTGTGACCCACATCTTTAACCTGTCCATAAGCCAAAACTCCATTCCGGATGCTTGGAAAACAGCCTTTGTTCTTCCTTTGCTGAAGGGAGGTGACCCCACCTCACTGAACAACTATCGACCAATCTCTAAACTCTGCATTTTAGCCAAGGTTCTAGAAAAACTGATAAACTCTCAAATCAAAAATTATCTGGACTCATTTAACATCTTACCTCTCCATCAATCTGGTTTCAGGAAACAACACAGCACAACAACTGCTTCACTGAAGGTTCTTAATGACATTGTTGAAGCATTGGATGCTAAGGATTATTGTGCTGCACTTTTCTTAGACCTGTCTAAAGCTTTTGACACTGTGGATCATAACATCTTGTGTCATAAGCTCTCAGAAACCGGTTTCTCAGATCACACCATTGGTTGGTTTTCTAACTATCTTTCCGATCGGAGGCAATGTGTTCAACATAATGGTACTTCTTCCAGTTATTTAACAGTCAACAATGGTGTACCACAAGGCTCAGTCTTAGGACCAACCCTCTTTACAATCTACATAGGTAATGTAGGTCAGAGCATCCCTGATGCATCCTTACATTTCTATGCTGATGACACAGTTGTTTACTGTCGAGCTAAAACAGTTGCTAAGGCTTTCCAGCTTTTGCAATCCACTTTTGACATCATCCAGTCAGATTTGTTCCATCTCAAACTTGTCCTAAATGCTGATAAAACCAAAGGGATGCTTTTTTCAAATAGGAAGTCGGTCCCAGCAGTTCTTCCTCTGATTTTATCCTCAAATGGTGTCCCTATTGAGTTTGTTGATTCCTATAAATATTTGGGTATCCTGGTCGATTTGCATCTCTCTTTTAAACTCCACGTGGAAAACCTAGTAAAGAAACTGAAAGTTAAATTGGGATTCTTTTTCAGAAACAGATCATGTCTAACACTGAATGCTAGGAAACGCCTTGTATCTGTGACTTTCCTTCCCTCCATTGATTACGGTGACATTATCTACATGAACGCTCCTACAAGCACCCTGCAGATGTTGGATGCTGTCTATCATGGTGCACTAAGATTCATAACTGGCTGTGATTATCATACCCACCACTGCACCCTGTATTCACTGGTTAACTGGACATCATTAACCTCACGCAGACTCTTCCACTGGTACATTTTCATCTTCAAATCACTTCTTGGTCTGCTGCCTTCATACATCTCCTCCTACATGTCTCTGCGTGAGTGCAGCTACAGCGTGTGCTCTCAGGACATGATTACCTGCAGTGTTCCCTCAATGAGGACTGAACTTGGCAAAAGGGCCTTCTCCTATTCTACTCCTGCTTCATGGAAGCAGGAGTAGAATATTACAAAAATATCTGAAGCTCTCAAACTTAACCTCTCTAAATGGCTTTAAGAATCTGTTGGAATCCATGGCAAAACCAATGTAGACATGTTCCTGTTTTTGATTTTCTACATCTTCCTTATAATCTGTCTGTTCTGACATCTTTGTTTTAACTTGTATGCCTCTTTTAGGATTGTCTATTGTTGATTGTTCAAGGAAAATCTACTGTTGCTGTTGTCACCATTCTTTGTTTGTAGCCAGGTCTCTCTTGTAAATGTGTCCTCGAGGCTCAATGGGATTAACCTGCTTTTTTAATGAAAAAAGAGGAAACCCACGCATGCACAGAGAGAACAGGCAAACTCCACAAGGAAAGGCTCCCGGACCGGGATTTGAACCGGCAACCCTCTCACTGAGAGGAAGCAGCTCTACCAGTTGCACCACCGTGCTGCCCAGGGATTTTGTCCTTAACTTAAAATTTCAAGCAAAATTTGTGACCCGAACTGTCTTGTGCATTTGTTTATCTTGGAAAAAAAAAAGCTTTAACAATAAGAAGAATGATGACGTCATTTTGGATGCATTGCATAGATGCACTTATGTAGAACTTTCAGGGCTTTGCTTACATTGACTGCAGACCCGCATGACCCACATTTTAGAAATGCATATCAACATATCTGGAAATACCCTGATGCATGCTCAATAATCCAGGTAGAAAAATCTAAAAAAGCTAAGTCTGGTCCTCTGGACATTCAAAAAATAAAACAAAGCAAAAAAAAAAAATGTAGAAACGTTTCGTCTTTCGTCCGAAAGACTTCCTCAGTCTGAGTTGCTGTATTCAGCTCAGTCTTATAAATAGCACCCTCTCACAGTGGATCAACCAGTTGGCTGATGACAGCCTGAAACCAGCTGCTCACATGATCAAGGAGGACCATCAGCCTAACGATGGATTGTTAGCACCCTGATGGTTGTTTGCTATTCACAGAGGGCTGAGTGATACTAGCAATAACAGCATTGTAAGAGGGGGACAGTTGAACCCGGAGGCCTCCACCCCTGTTTAATGATGGACGGTTTCTTTTCACAAAGATGGCCTCCTTTACTCCTCTCTCAAACCATCGTTCCTCTCTATCAAGGATGTGAACATCTTCATCCTTGAAAGAGTGACCGCTGGCGTGGAGATGAGTGTAGACTGCAGAGTCCTGACCTGATGATGTTGATCTTCTGTGCTGGGCCATCCTTTTGGCCAGTGGCTGTTTAGTTTCCCCGATATAAGACTGATCACAGCCCTCCTGACACTGAACAGCATACACAATATTACTCTGTTTGTGCCGGGGGACTGGATCTTTGGGATGAACCAGTCTTTGCCGTAATGTATTTTGGGGTTTAAAAGCCACTGGGACGTTGTGTTTAGAGAATAAACGTCTCAATGTCTCTGAAACTCCCGCAACATACGGAATGACCACTGGTCTGGGTCTGGGTTCCTTCTTTTCACCTGATGGCTGGCTGGAGTCCTGTTTGGGTTTCTTCTCTGCTTTCAGGAAGGCCCAGTTAGGATATCCACATTTCCCTAGAGCCTGTTTTGTGTGTGATTTCTCCTTCTGTCTGGCTCCTAAGTTAGTGGGGACGCTGTCTGCTCTGTGATACAGAGTCCTGATGACTCCTAACTTGTGCTCCAGAGGGTGATGGGAGTCGAACTGTAAATACTGGTCTGTGTGGGTGGGTTTGCGGTACACATCAGTTTGCAAATTTCCTCTATCAGAAACTGAGACCTCACAGTCCAAGAAAGCCAACCTGCCATTTTTTACATCTTCTCGTGTGAACTTGATATATTTATCCACAGAGTTGATGTGATCAGTGAAATGTTGGACTTCCTGAGATTTAATTTTAACCCAGGTGTCGTCAACATACCTGAACCAATGACTTGGTGGTCTCCCTGAAAAGGATGTCAAGGCTTTCTTTTCTACCTCCTCCATGTACAGGTTGGCAACAATAGGAGAAACTGGAGACCCCATAGCACACCCATGTTTCTGCCTATAATATTGCTCCCCATATGTGAAGTAGGTTGACTGCAGGCACAGTTTCAAGAGTTGACACAGTTGCTCTGTGGAAAGTGTGGTCCTGCTGTTCAGAGTGGTGTCTGATTTTAACCTTAAACAGACCACCTCTACTGCTTCATCAACAGGGATGCACGTAAAGAGTGATGTGACATCAAAAGAGACCATTGTTTCATCAGTCTCCATGATGACACCCTTCACCTTCTCCACAAAGTCCATGGTGTTCTGTATGTGGTGTTCTGAGCTGCCAACTAAAGGGATGAGTACAGATGCCAGATATTTGGAAACATTGTAAGTGACCGAGTTAATCATGCTAACAATTGGTCTTAAAGGTACACCTTGTTTGTGGATTTTGGGTAAACCATACAGACTGGGTGTGGCCTCCCCTGGGTACAGTCTGTGGTACAGAATACTGTCAATAGCCTTGTCCTGCTTTAAAATTTTCAGGCAATCTATCAACTTCTTCTTGTAACCACTTCCTGGATCTCTTTTCAGCGGTTCATAAGTGGTTACGTCACTAAGGAGTGACATAACTTTCTCATGATAGTCTTTCTGGTTCAAAATCACTGTGCACCTTCCTTTGTCTGCTGGGAGAATTATGATGTTTTTGTCCTTGCTAAGAGTGTTGAGTGCATCTTTCTCTTCTCTACTGATGTTGGAAGGTGGTGGTTGTTTCTACATTTTTTTTTGCTTTGTTTTGTTTTATTTTTTGAATGTCCAGAGGACCAGACTTAGCTTTTTTAAATCTGATCTGATGTTTTTGTATGCAGGTTGCAGGACTGGATGTGTGCAATGCATCATGGAGGAGGAAAAAAATGGAGGTTAAGTAAAAAACAGAAAAACAGGAAACCAACCTGCTGCAACTGGCAGCTTTTGTGGGCAGGTCTGAGTCAGTGCACGGGCTTCTGCCTTTAGCTTGGTCTGCTTTCACAGTGAGTGGAAAGAAGCTTTATATCACAAGTTTAGACAAAGAACGGTCACACCACACAGGTTTTTCTTTTATAAGTTCAGCGTAAAATCATTCAACCTTCCCAAGTCTGATGAGTAAGAAGAAAATATTAATAAGCATCAAAGCTCATTTCAGATAAGTGGTCCAATAAATGTCCTAAACTGTAAACCAGGACTTTAAACAGGCATCCAGGCGTAAAACTAAAGGCTGAGAGTTTAGCTGTACTGTACTCCTTCTATTCACAGTCATCTGCTCTTTAAATCGACAGCCTTTACCACAAACAGACGGAAAACACACACAGCAACACTATGTTCCTCTGTTATCTCTAAACCCATTCTTTCACCGCCCTCTTCATCAGTCACCTCATTCACGTCTAGACTGGACTATTGCAATTATGCAATAGTTTATTATCTGGGTGTACAAATGTTTCGTTAAAAAGTCTTCAGTTGATCTGAAATGCTACTGCCAGAGTCTTAACTGGAGTTAGTGGGAGAGATCATATCTCTCCAGTTTTAGATTATCTCCAATGGCTCCCCGTCAAGTCCAGAACACAATTCAAAATCTCACTTGCAACCTACAAAGCCCTCAACAACCTAGCTCCATCTTATTTTACAGATCTTATTGTTTCATGTTTTCCAAATGGAGCACTTCACTCTCAGACTGCAGGTTTACTTGTGGCTCCAGGAGTTTCCAAAAGCAGAATGGAAGGAAGATCTTTCAGTTATCAGGCTCCTCTCTTGTGGAACCAACTTCCAGTTTCTGTCCATGAGGCTGACACATTGTCCAGTTTTAAGACTTTCCTTTTTGATAAATCATGTAGTTAAGGTTGGTTTGTTATGCTGCCTTAAGCTTAGACACTGGAGGACAAATGTATCCAATTTCCTTAAATTAATTTTTAAAATTGATTTGACACTATTTCTATCTTAACACGTGATTCTTGACCTGCCATTGTGTATCTCTTCCTCCTTCCTGTTCCTCTCAAACCTAGACGGTCGAAGCAGATGGCCGCTTGTCCTGAGCCTGGTTCTGCTAAAGGTTTCTTCCTCATGAGGGAGTTTTTTTGCCTTTGTGGTGCTCAAGATGAGAGTTCTGTGAGCATCCTGCTCCTCAGATTTAAAAAAGTGTTGACTTATTTTTTTATATATACCGTATTTCCCGGTGTATAGGTTTGCACCTTTTTATGGTTTTTTCAAGGCCTGCGATCTATATACTGTATGGCTTGTTATCACTTTCGGCGAAACAAATTTTTAAATCCAGCTCATTTCACAATTACGTTCATTTATTAAGGAAAAGTTCAGCTCAGACACATATTTGCTATAATTTTTATCAAACAAATAATTGTTTTTAAGTGTTAATCTTCTTAAAAGCCTTGCTGTGCGCTCCTGTGGCAGACATTTGCAGCAGAGCTAAACGTAGGTGCGACCTATACACCGGTGCGACCTATCTAGGGATTTTTACAATCTATTGGTGATAATTGGACAATGCGACCTATACACCGGTGCGACCTATACACCATAAAATACGGTACCTACCTGTATATGAATGTTTCTGTTCAGTGCCCTGAGATTACTTCTGTTGTGACTTGGCACTATATAAATACTGTACCGGTAAACTGAATTGAAATTTAATTGAAATTTCCATACATGCCCATAAAGGTGACATCTGTGCTTGTGATTTTTTTTTTCTCATCTGACATGAAACAATAATTTATTTCTCTCACATTCAAATAAACACACAACTGGCTGCTTCCTCCTATGATTCCACAGACAGACGCTTGCGTGGCTGAGGAAAAGTTGGTACCAAAAGAAAAACAAACCTTAAAATCTTCTAAAAGTTGAGAAAACTGTCCCTATCTGTCCCTATCTGTCTCAATCTGCGAAAAGTTTGAAAAAGTATGGTAAATGGTAAATGGAGCTTATTTATATAGCGCTTTCCAGCCCCCTGTGAGGAGCCCCAAAGCGCTTTACAATACCAGCCATCCACCCATTCATTCAGACATTCATACACCGGTAGTGGTAGCCTGCCTTGCAAGGCGCCATCCAGACCTACCGGGAGCAACTCGGGGTTAAGTGTCTTGCCCAGGGACACAACGACACATGGTGGGCGGATGCGGGATTCGAACCTCCAACCTTCCGATCAGGGGTCGACTGCCATTACCACTACACCACGGCCGCCCACTATGGTCAATGCGGTACAATTACTGATAAGTTTCTGGTGTTGACATCCTCAGTTCAATCTGTTTTTGTACTGTACAGTAGTTTTATTTTTATTCAGTTATGAAAGTCCTTTTTCTGATCCTACAAATCCAGAGGCCAGTTTAAATATACCGGTACTTCACACTCAGACTCCAGACAGAAAATGGAAGGAAAAGAGGAAGTTGTGTCTCTTTTTTTTTTTATGCATGTGCCATCTTAATTTGAATGTCAATTATTCTGTCTGGGTAACTGCCAATCAGCTCCACACTCAAAATCCATGGAGCTGTGGTCAAGTCTGAGCATCCCTGTATTAACAGCAACAGTTAGGTCCCACCCTTTCTCTGTTCTCCTACTCAGTAGTCCTGGGCTAAAAAAAGAAGCCTCAGTGTGGGAGCACACTAAACTGAGGCCCCACTGAAAACCACATAATTACAAATCACAATAAAGCCCTCAGTGCTGTGTTCTCGCCAGAAGCTCAGCTGCATGCTGCTAAAGCTTCAATGCAATGCCCCCCATCCCAAAATCCAACCTCACCTCTTATTTGTGAGTATTGTCATGCGCAATGCATAAAAGTTGTTCCCACATCCCTCTAATGCACAAGCCCTCATCAACACAGTTAAGGTCAAACTTTTTTGTGCAACTGTTTCCATTCATAACTTGAATTGTCTAAATGAAAACTTAAAAACAAAGGTAGCAATGGAAAACCACCTATGTGTCCTCTCTGCAGAGGCATGTTCTTTTAGGTTGACCATTTATAGTCTGATGCAATGATCAGCTGCTTATCTACTGTATCAGGACAGGAGGTATGCTCAGTAATACATCATAATATGTACTTTGTTGCTCAAGTCTGATTGGCAGAGGTGTTGCGTTCCTTGGATCAGAAGAAATTTGCATTTTTACAGGCATGTAACATGAATCTTTGCATGCACCAAAGTCTTTTTGTTTAAATCTGAACCTGAATCTAAATTAAATCTACATGACAGTGTTTATATGCCTTCAGCTGACTTCACAGACATTGCCCCTATAATACACTTGCAGAGATTACACTAGATTAATCTGTCATTTTTTTTGTATGTTGGTCTACTAGTCTACCCGGTATATAAAATCCTTACAGCTTTACAGTGACAACTTTAAATGAGAGGCAGTTTAAGTTATTTTTCTTGAACCAGTAGGACAATATCTTCTGAGTGTAATGTTATGAAGTTCATTGGTTTCAGAAGTCCTGTGTTGGTTAACTTCAGGGTATAAGCAATGAGGTCACAAAGTTAATGAATGATTGTACCAATAATTCACAGAAGCGAAACCTAAATCTGGAGCAGCAGCCTCAGTGGCTTCTTTTTTCCATGCATCTACAATCTACTAAAACTACGTCAATGACTGCATCTTAACTTTGCAGGTGACTGCTGTCACTTGTTAGCTAACACTAACCAATGTGAGATGTCTGAAGTAAACAAAACTCAATATATCACACTCACAAGACCCTACTTGTTTAAAGGAATGCGACTTAAATCGCTTTGTTTTTTAAAGTTCAAGGTCCTTTTTATTTCTCCTCCATACTTGAACACGACTTTGCGGGTTATTTCCGTGTCTCACAAACAATACGTCACACAGTTGCGCAACACCCGTCCCCTCGTTACCGCGTCACATAGCTGACTCCCCTCTCTCTCCTCCCCGACTCTCCCTGATTGGTTGACAGAGCGTTGAACGGCGAAATCTTCAGCATGTTCAAGGCGTGCTGTGGAGGCTGCCGCGGGCTCACGTGCACGGAAAACGCTCAAATGCCACTTCCAAAACGCTCAACACGCACGTGACGTGACGCCCGACCCCTAGACGCTCCTGGAGGCGCGTCCCCCATTGACTTTGCATGTAAACTGGACGCTCCTGCAGCTCAAAACGTGTTCGGTCTGGATGTACCATTAGAGAGTCTTCATTGGATGTCTCACACCATGTAGAGAGAGTAGACAGCACCAAGTTCCTGGGAGTGCACGTCTCAAAGGACCTGTCCTGGAGCAGGAACACTGCAGCACTGGCAAAGAAGGCTCACCAGCGTCTCTACTTTCTCCGCAAGCTGAAAAGGGCTGGAGCTTCAACCCCCATCATGAGCACCTTCTACAGAGGTGCCATAGAAAGTGTCCTGACCAGCTGCATCACTGTGTGGTTTGGTGCATGTACTGCATCCTGCCGCAAGAGCCTCCAGCGCATTGTGAGAGCAGCTGAGAAGATAGTCGGCACCTCCTTCCCCTCACTGCAGGACTTACACAGCAAACGCCTCACTCGGAAAGCCCACCGCATGGCAGGTGATCCCACACACCCACTACACAGCCGCTTTAGACTGCTGCCATCAGGGAGGAGACTGAGGAGTCTCCAGGCTCGAACCAGCAGACTGAGAGACAGCTCTGTTCATCAGGCAGTCAGGATGCTAAACACTCTGCCTGCTCTGCCCCCCCTCCCATTTGAACTGCCTTAACACTAAAACTTTCTCACACATTACCACACAACACAAAGATTTTAACACTGGACTCTGTGTCATCAAACGGTTTATTCACTAAGCTCTCGGTCATGTGCTCATACAGTTTGCACTACTTCTCATACTTGCACTAATGTTTGTATTACATCACTGCCTATAATCATAATACTGTTTACATTCTCTGTTTACATTTATTAATACTGTTTACTTTTATTACTACTGCTTACATGTAACTACTACTGTTTACATTTACACTACTCTAATATCTACACCACTGCTGATACATATACAATGTGCTCTGAACGGTCTTATTTAGGGATGCCCAATGTGCCTTACTGCATATGCCACTTTTTGCCTCTATAACAACATCAACTACTACCTCATACATATACTGTGTACATTAACTCATACGCTGCTTTGCCACTTTGCAAATGTCAATGCTAGAAACCTTTAGTTTATTTTAGTTATACTTTTTATACTCTTTTTTTATACTAGTATGCAAAAACTCAGGACAGTATTATGTTCATTAAATGTTTAATGTTTTAGTTTTAGAGTTGGTGTAAATTTTCATACTCTTATTCCACTATGCAAAAAACTCAGGACAGTGTTAGTTTTACTATTTTATGCTTATGTCAATTATTATATGTTTCAGTGTTTCAATGTTTAGATGTTTACTGTTGCACCGAGGGACTGAGAGAAACGCAATTTCGGTCCTGTGTATGTCCTGTACAGTACATATTGCAGATCTGACAATAAAGTTGACTTTGACTTTTGACTTTGATGTTGAAATAAATATCAGTTCAAAAGCTTCATTATACAGATTCATATATCTGAACGTTATCGGATCGGAAAAGTATCGGTATCGGTCGATACCCAGTTTTTGAGTATCGGTATCGGGTCGGAAGTGAGAAATGTGGATTGGTGCATCCCTAGTCTACATGTCCCCGGTTATTTTCACCACAGAGCGTTGTAATGAATATGCTGAACCCATAGGTGGCAGTGTAGTGCTGTC
Organism: Garcialebias charrua; assembly: GCA_038048925.1. Classification (NCBI taxonomy): domain Eukaryota; kingdom Metazoa; phylum Chordata; class Actinopteri; order Cyprinodontiformes; family Rivulidae; genus Garcialebias; species Garcialebias charrua. The sequence continues at coordinate 11,851 of JBBPBX010072440.1, forward strand.
ACAACCCTTCAAAGCAAACCACAACTTCCTGTTATTATTTATTTCTTTTTTTTTCATTTGTATGGACAGACCGCGAGGTTGAACTACTATTAAATACCGTGTTGGAGTACAAAGTTAATAAAACGCTGGAAAATGTCGACTAGGAATCATGTCAGAGCAGGTATGTTGACATTTTAGCTTTTATTTTTCGCAGAGCATTATGTGACGTCAGCGCCGCTCCAGCTGGAGCAGAAACCTCCGGTTCTGAAAGTCCACACGCAGACTCGAAAGCGGAGAATTCTCAAATCTCCACTTTGGTCAGAGTTTTTTTATTATTCGTTTATAGTTACATAAACGTTCACGTGTGGATGATAGGCAAAACCGCATGATAAACTGTTCGGTTTTACTGATATCCGGCTACGTGTGTACAGGGCCTCAAAATACATTGCATGACCTCTGCTCCTGCTGGAATAAGGTTCGTAAAGGGACCAAGTGCATACAGTATCTACATTAGCACCTTGCTAATGCATATTGCACTTTCTTCTATTTATGTATTTTTATCTTGTATTTATTTTTATGTATGCTCTACGCATCTCTTTTAATTGCCTCCCTGGGGATAAATAAAGTTTTTTCAATTGAATTGAAAAGTGGTGAGTTTTCTGTAAACTATGACAGCAATTTCCTGAGGAGAAAACTTGTAGGAATCTGTTTCAGCTCCACTGTTGCCAACACACAGAAATGAAAACAAAAGATGGAATAAAGAACCAGCCACTCTAGCAGAAACTTTACGTTCTATCAGGCACCATGCAAATCATTAAAAATTTACATTTTGGACAAAAATAGGCACTAATGTAACAAAGGCTTACAGTCTACCAGAGCGCCAGCTTTAAGCAAACAAAACAAAGCCAATCATTAGTAGCACATGTTCAAGTTCATTGTCACATGTGGTACATGAGGTGGAACAAAATTATGTACTCTGGGGTCCCAGTTACACCCAAAAATAGCTAAAATATAAAGTGTAAAAAAAAAACTGTATATAAGGATCTAAGACATGCACTAAGATTTGTTAAACAGTACGCTACAAGATCTAAGATATACACTAAACACTAATAATGTGAAACAATACGGTGTAACAACGGCAGCCCCAACATGAGTCTGTGGTGAACAGATAGATATGAATGAATACAGCCGATGTATTAATTCAGACGTAAGCCTGAGGGTAAATCTTTTGAGTTAAAAGAAAATTGTACTTTAGTTATAGTTCAACTGTACAATGGGCCAATCCATAAACTAACAATAGTCGTCACAAAATGAAATACCAGTACAGTATTCTTTTTTTGTTTTTGGAAGGAATAAAGCAGAGTTCCAAAACCAATTTCCCATTGAATTGTAGTATGGGTGTCCTGATTCATGCTCAATGATCTGGGGAGAAAAATCTAACAAAGTTAAGTCAGGTCCCCTGGACAGTTTCTGGACGGTTTTCTTTGGACGGAAACGTCAAGAGGACCTGGTGACTTTGTTAGATGTTGTATGGGTGCTTAACAAGAATATAACCATGTGCTTCTCTAAGTTATCAGCTTTCTTAGTGTAAACTTTGGATAAAAAAATAAACCCATTAGTGTCCCTCAAGGAATATTGTCTATTAAAACGCATTCAATCATTTGTCTTCATGAAAGTTGGGAGTAGCTATGATTCTAACAGAATCTGCTGTGTTTACAGATTTATAACACTGAAGGTTGTGAGAGTCACCTTCAGCACAGCACTAACATAATGCAGCCTTGATCAAGTTGAATAAAATCTGGCACAAGAAAAACTTTTTTTTAAAGTTTATCTTTGTATATTGACTCTGAACCTTCCTAAGAACAACACTTTTCATGTAGGTCCTTTTTTTATACATTCATAACACTCATATTTTGAAGCACAAATAAAACAATACACTCCTTAGCAGTCTGTGAGAAGATATAATGCAAATCTGTTCTGCGTCTTACTGCTGCTTCGTTGTATCATTTGTGTTGTATAATTATTACTTTTATTATTATTGTTTTATCACCCAGCTTTTATGTACCTGGTTACAACCTGCAGGACTTCCACAGAGAATTCAAAGGTAGAAAATCAAAGAACACACAAAGTTATCTCAGATAACCTTGTTTAGTCATCCATTGTTATTAATGCTTGCAGCTAAGTAAGTAAGTAAGTAAAGTTTATTTATATAGCACTTTTCATAGATAAAATCACAAAGTGCTGTACAACATATAAATAAAAGATTAAAATAGACAAAAGAATTACTGTAGTAAAAGCTGATTAATCAAAACAATAAGAACAGCTAATAAAAACAAGAACAATTGATAAAAACACTAAATAAAAACATTTATCTAAAAGCTTGTCTGAATAAAAGTGTCTTGAGCTGCGTTTTAAAGGAATCAATAGAGGTGGTCACACGAAGAGACAGGGGCAGGGCATTCCACAGCCGGGGGGCTACGGCCTGAAAGGAAAGGTCACCCCGGGTTTTAAACCGAGTCTTAGGGACTTTTAGAAGGTTCAATGCTGAAGAACCTACTTACTTACTTACTAATGTAGTAGGTACTTACTTACTTACTAAGGTTAGTAGTTCACTGGGAGACATGTGGATTGAAACCATTTTAATTTCTCTGCAACATTATAAGAATACTGGACACAAGTAGAAACCTTCTGGACTGTCCTTCCCAACTCCGCACCCCCAACAGAAGTGCTGGTGTTGTACTTTTAATTAATTAATTTTAAAAAAAAAAGCAACACAAGCCTGATACCAAATGTGTACATTAGTACAGTTGGGATGATGTAAAAGCACGGCCCAAAGTATATTTTGTTGTTTGTACAGAATTTTAAACTCAAAAAGTCATTATTCTGTATTAAAATTCCTCATATCCAGCGACTATTGTCCAGTTGTTTTTCTGGGTTTTGTGTCTGAAACATCTCGACGGGTTGTTCATTTTCAAAACTCAAACTTTGAGCAAGTACGGTATGTCAACACAACATGTATCATTATTGTTGAAATCATTTCAGGGAAAGCAACCCTGTTTAAGAGGAACCTACCTGTATAACCTATCACGCCTGGGAATTTTTCCACATTTTCGTTACCTGCTACTGCTACGATGTTTGTTTTAACTTTAAACACGGAAAAGAACGAATACCCAAGAAACTGGGTGGTGGACGAGGTTACCTCTACCAAGAGCGTTCAAAGTTTGTTTCGTGTGTAAACACAAAATAAGCACGCAGATGGAGTGCACTGCATGCACTGCGGTTATTTAATACAAGATGAAACTCTTATCAAACACACAATCAAATGCAAGTGCAACAGCAGCCATTTAATCGCCAGCAGGCTTGATTGGAAACTTCCTTGAGGGCCCATCAATGAACAGCTGCAGCTCAGTCAGCCTTTTTCTGCTCATTCCTTTTAAGATAACGCTGATGATAACTGGCAATAAGTTTGGCTACAAATATGTATTCCACCTCCCTTTTCTCCATAAAATGGCTCTCTCTAGTTAAAACATATGCCAGTAGGGGTGCAGGGAAAAAAAATCATTTTTTAAAAGAATCGAGATTCTTAGTCCTGGCGATTTAGAATCGATTCTAAAAGCCCCCAAATCGATTTTTTTTTCTTTTCTTTTTAACATTAAAACCCAAAAGATAAAGAAAATAAAACCATATCTCATAGTATATGAAAGAATACATAAAATGAAAGGTGGCAGAAAGAAGAAGAAATCTGACCCGAACCAGTGACCTCCAGGACCCGATAAGGATAAAGCGGGTAAAGATGATGGATAGATGGCTTTTGTTGAAAAGATTTACCAAACAAATCTTTTAAACAAAATCCATCCATACACATTTGAAACATGGATGAATGCAATATGATTTTGAAGTCTATTTTATTTTGAGTTAAATGTTTATGCAATACAGTAGGCTGAAATCTTTGTTTACGTTTGTATTTTGAATTATTTGTGATGGACTGGAGACATGTCCAGGGTGTCCCCTGCCTCTCGCACAGTGACTGCTGGATATAGGCACCAGTGACCTCCGGGACCCGATTAAAGCTGCTGCATTCTATTCATATACCCATCTGCTCACAATTCAGGCTGCTGTATTTATACTGTATTATTTGACATTATTAATGTTTGCTACAAGCATACATTATTGTTTTAAATAAATGTTTTATTTGTTTACATTATTGTTTAATCTTTTCATGATTTCAATTGAAAATTGTTTCAGAATCGAAAATCGATTCTGAATCGAAAATCAATTCTGAATCGAAAATCAATTCTGAATTGACAATCGATCCTGGAATGAAAATTGTTTTAGAATCGAAAATCGATTTTTAATCGAATCGTGCATCAAAAATTGGAATCAAATCGATTCTCCAGACACAGAGATTCACACCCCTTTATGCCAGTAAGAGCCAGATGTGTGAAGGTTTTGTGTTGGTTCGTCTCTCGAGTTAATTAGATGCCACATGTGGAAATAATAACTCAATACTACTGTGGCGTTAAAATCAAAAAAGGTGTTCAATACAGGATCAACTGGACTTTTTTTGTTGCAGAAAACGTTTCGACTTCTGTCCAGAAGTCTTTTTCAATTCAAATTCAAATTCAATTCGACTTCTGGACAGAAGTCGAAACGTTTTCTGCAACAAATAAAGTCCAGTTGATCCTGTATTGAACGCCTTTTTTGATTTTATCATGTCCTGGACGACTGAGAATCTTCACCAGCATACTGTGGTGTTAAATCTTACAAAGATTAATTAATACAAAAAAAACTATTGTTTTTTTGCATGTTTTAAAACATGCAAAAAAAATACTAATGCTTTACTGTGTATGTGATAACAACTGGCTCAATATTTACAGCACAGTTTTATAGTTTTATCTTGTAAGTAAATCAATATCCTAATGCTGGGTTTGGAAGTCGACACCATCTCCCCCACTATAAGTCACAATTCTTTATGAAAGCAACAAACTAACCTAATGTAACTAAAAATTAAATGCAAATCAATTCAGTTTATTTATATAGCACCATGTCACAACAAAAGTCATAAGGGCACTGAACAGAAACATTCATATATAAATAAAGTAAGTTAATAACTTTCATAAGAGTATCATCCAAAAGACTTCATCAGTCCGAGGAACCACAACAAACACTGGTGTCTGATCAGTGGAGACGGATCAAGTCTTTTGGATACTGTTAGTAGTACTGTATTTAAATTATTTAATAAAAAAAAAACTTTTCCCAACCTTCATCCCTAATAAGACAAGCTTCTGCAAGTATATTTAATCCATCCATTATCTTTTCCCACTTTTTCTTTTTTGGGTTGTGGGGGTCACTGGTGTCCATATCCAGCAGTCAATGTGCGAGAGATGGGGGACACTATGGACAGGTCTCCGGTCCATCACAAGGACACACAGAGACAAACAAGACAAACAACCATTCACACTTAGAGACAATTTAGAGTTACCAATCAGCCTAACATGCATGTTTTTGGTCCGTGGGAGGAAACCGGAGTACCCGGAGAAAACCCACGCATGCACCGTGAGGACATGCCAGAAAGGCTCCTGGCCAGGATTGAACTGGCAACCTGCGAGCTGAGAGGCAGCAGCTCTACCAACTGCACCACCCAAGGATACTTAGGCCTTGTACACACGTAGCCTGGTGTTTGAAAAACGAATATCTGCGCAAAAAAAAATCTCCGTACATACATGTTCGGATATTTAAAATGTTCGTTTTGTGCCCCGCTGTGGCGTAGGGAGATAAGCGCGGGGCACATATGCTTGGGGCTTTCGCCTCTCCACAGGCTCGCGGGTTCGCGTCCCAGACCCGGCGAGCTATTTCTGTGGTGTCTCCCCCCCTCTCCTCCGTTTCACCCTCTCCCTCTCTCCAATAAAGGCCACTAGTGCCACAAAAATGTAAAAAATAATAAATAAATAAAAAATGTTCGTCTACATGTACCCGGGTACATGCGTTTATTTTCACAACAGAGCGTTGTAAAGAATATGCCGAACCCATAGGTGGCAGTGTAGTGCAGTCACAACCCTTCAAAGCAAACACAACTTCCTGTTATTATTTCTTTTTTTTCGTTCGTTTGTGTGGACAGACCACAAGGTTGAACTACTAGTACCGTATTTTCCGGTGTATAGGTCGCACCTTTTAATGTCTTCTTTTTTTTTCAAGGCCTGCAACCTATACACCGGTGCGAACTTTATATGGCTTGTT
>JBBPBX010072441.1:7870-18065 GCA_038048925.1 Garcialebias charrua
ATATATATATATATATATATATACATATATATACATATATATATATATATATATATATATATATATATATATATATATATATATATATATATATATATATATATATATATATATATATATATATATTAGTGCTGGACGATAATTCAATAACGATAAATATCGCGATATACTTTTATTCAATAACGATGATATGAAGTTTAAGCATATTTTCGATATTTCGATAGGATTTTACAACTTTTTATGACGTTTTTCTCTTTCTGTTCGGGTTGGAGCGGCTGCTTCAACAACCCGCCCGGACAGAAAAAGCTGTGACACAAAACGTGCGTGATGACGTTGTTGTTACGCAGCGCTCAGTCCAGCAGCAGGCGTTAGCGGTAGCAGGCTAAAAGCTAAGCTAGTCTCCAAAGCGCGTTAAGTTTTCGCTTCAAAACGAGTCAAACGAGTGCTCATGACCGTCAGAATGTGACTGAACAAAGTTTCACAAGCGAAGAGAAAGAGACGACATCACTGATGAGAGGAAAGACTAATTCGTCGGTGTGGACGTAGTTCGGTTTTACTGCAGGTCTCATCTGCAGCGAGTCTTACTCGGTTTGTGTTTATTTTTCAAAACGTGACAGAGTCGTTCTAACTAGCGGTGGAAACATCTATTCTAACTTGTTTAATCTGAAGAGTTTCCACTCGATAGAATATGATGAGTCAGAAGATGAAGAATAAAGTTTGAGCCAACGTTTCCCTGAAACTACGACGTAAACAAACAGCCCCAGCAGCGCTGCATGTTTTTTTTAATTCAAAATAAAACAAATTCATCAGAAGAAGAAAAAACACTGAATGAAAAGGTGCAGAAAGACGAAAATAGTGTTATAATATCTGCCCCTTGTTTAAAAAATACAAAATAACTACAAACAACCTTCACTTCACCTGCACCACACCTTCCCAACAACTTTGATTTAATCATCTTTTAAAACATATAAATAGTTTTATAAATGTTTATGATGATATCAAATCAACACAATCCTGTTTCTCAGCTCCTTCACACTAGTTCTAAATGAAGATTTACAAACATTTACATTCCCTTCAGGGTTTAATAACTTTTTAAACAAAATGTAATTGAATATTTGGGGGTAATATTTTTTTTAGTTTTATACATGACTTGTAAAATACTATGTTCAACCAAATCATAACATTTTAATAATTTCAATTGATGAAATAATATATTTGTTGGGTGACCATAGCACTTCCTAATAATAATTCTTACAGCTCTTTTTAGTAAAATAAAATTAGGATTTGTAATAGTTTTGCATGCTTTTCCCCAAACTTCAATACAACAGATTAAATATGGAACAATCATTACATTATACAATATATTCAAAACTTTGTCATTCAAAAACTATTTTACTTTATACAATAATGTAATTGATTTTGTTATTTTTATTCTTAAGTAATTTCCATGAGATTTCCATGTCAGCTTCTCATCAATAACTATACCCAAAAGTTTTATTTAATTAACTATGAATTTCAATGCTGTAAATTTTAAAGTTCTTGTTTAAAGTTAAAACTATTAATATTGACACAGTTGAGAATTTTATGCCGAGAACGTTCATGCTCAATAATCCAGGTACCAAATCCAATACCTGTAATTCTCAGTTGGGTCATCTGGAAACTGGATGGAGGGTGAAACGTTTCTATAAAAAACTGTCCATGACCCGACAGAATTATTGGGTTGAGAATTTTATGTTTATTTGATGGTGATTTCCATCTTTTTGGAGGCTAAATACAAATACAAGGTGAACATCAATTTATTTGTATAGTTTATAGTTTTTTTTAGGCTTTTATATTGTTTATATCGATATCGAATTATATCGATATCGACCGAAATTAAGAACTATATCGTGATAAAAATTTTGGCCATATCGTCCAGCCCTAATATATATATATATATATATATATATATATATTAGGGCTGTGCGATATGACGATATATATCGTGGGGACGATAGAAACGTGTCTATCGTGCTACTTTCCTTCTATCGTCTCTATCGTGATAAATAAGAATAAAAAAATAACTGTCGCAAATAAGCTTCATATTGTGGTTTTGCGAGATGACGGCGCGGCTTTATGTTTGACGCACGCGCGGGTTTGCGACACATGCTTTACGTGGTTAAACTCGAGAGCAACAGAGACGCAGGCGCATGAAGCCGGTGTCTCAACCATAGATCTCAACAAGGAGAAAACAGCTGCACAGGCAGCCCAAGAAGAATAACTTTTACCAAAAAGAGGGGGAAGCTCACCTTGTTAGCTTCCATTATTTCGCTCCGCTGAAACTCGGAGACAAAATGGGTCCAGAGGACACGAACCCAGAGTCCAACCGAGTCCGAACTCGGGTCCAGTTAACCAATACAAAACAGACCAGAGACACAACAGAACCGCAATCAAACGCAACGTTTTCTCTTTTCTGTTTCTTGCTTTGTTTACTCAAACTTCAGAGCGGATTTCTTCTTCGTGAGTTTCATTAGCAGCTGTTGTTCTACCGCCACCTGCAGGAAAAATTTGGACCAAAGTAGAAAAGGAGTTGTTTGTTTGTTTGTTAGTTTATTCATTTTATAAAATGAAATGCAACAATAGAAAAAAAATAATAAAATGAAAGGTAGCAGATGAAGAATAAATCTTATTAAATCTGCTCCTTATTCATCTAATAACAGTTCAAACAATATTTTCTATAATAACAAAATAAGTAAATAACTCAGTCAATTTTCAATTCACATATATCACACATTAAATTAGATTCATTTATATTTTTTTAGCAATTCATTTTTTACCAGTTTCTTAAATACAAGGAATGATTTGGCTTCCTTAACATTTGTCATTTGGCATTAAGTCATTCCATAATCGTACTCCTTGAATTAAGGTAGATCTAGTTTCTACTTTGGTCCAAATTTCCTTGTTCTTTTTGTTCACATTCTTATAATTGTAACTATCTGTAGTAAAATAATAAAATAAAAAAACTTTGGTCCAAATTTTTGCTGTACACACACACACACACATCGTGTTGTATATATCGTGATATATATCGTTATCGTGATATAAAAAAGTCCATATCGTGATATATGATTTTTTCCATATCGCCCAGCCCTATATATATATAAAACCTGCTAACATCAGTTAAGTAGGATCATCTCCACATAAACAGATACTGTTCTAGCCGAACAGTCATTTTAGCATTTCAGCATCTGCAACAAGGGTTCATTCTGACTTCTAGAGATTCTTGTTATTTAATTACATATTTGTATTGAGTGCTTAGAGTGGTCGTCCTCCAATGGGAGGGTTGGGGGTTCAATTCCACCATCAGTGTATGAATATGAGCTAACGCTCTAATTAGTCTCTACAGATTCAGATTAGCTTTATAGAGATGTAGTAGAGTGCTGTATGAATGTGTGAAAGATGTAGTAGAGTGCTGTATGAATGTGTGAAAGATGTAGTACCGGTACTGTAGAGTGCTGTATGAATGTGTGAATGAGGGTGCAGATTGTAGTGTAAAGCTCGTGGAGTATCTGGGCTGGCGGCTATACTGTATAAGTACAGTCCATTTACCATTTACAGTATATGGCTAAGTTTAGATTTATTAAAGGTTCAGTATGCAGTTTCTGTAGAACTGCAGCACTTAGAAATATTTTCAACAGGCAAAGCATTCTGATCCCTCCCCCTCAGAGCCATATGTGGCTCTGCCCCCTTGTGGTCTGTTGAATTTCAAATTCAAGCTCTGTTTTTATTGGCTGATTCAAATTCAAGCTCTGTTTTTATTGGCTGGTTACAAACTCTGTTTTTATTGGCTGGAAAATGGCGGGTCACCTTTTCTTTTTAGAAATGCTTATTTACCACCTGGAGAAGCAAGGGGACAATATATATATATTTTTTTTTTTTCAGAGATTACCTGGCTAACATCAGTCTGTCAGGAGGTAGTGACAGAGTGAAGAAATATGTTCATAAAAAAAGCTACATACTGAAGCTTTAAAGCTGCACTATGTAACTTTGTCAGAGTCAGAGTCAGAGAGTCTTTATTGTCATTTGCACCGCATGTGGTACATGTGATGAAAACGAGATTATGTACACGGGGTCCCAGTTACATCCAACAACAAATGCAAGAGAAAAACAGTAATAACATCTAGAACTAACTAAGAAAAACATCAACTAGTAATACACTAAGCTTAATATAGTGGGAATAAACAGCAGCACGAACATGAGTTTGTATGAGCAGATGGTCACAGATGAACACAGCAACAAGAAAACAGATCAGCATCAGTATGATGTGATATTTTGCAGTGTTTATTTTTTTATATTTTTTATTTATTCATGAGTCTAACAGCCTCAGGGTAGAAGCTGTTCCTCAGTCTAGTGGTTCTACACTTGATGCTCCTCAACCTCCGTCCTGAGGGGAGTGGGGCAAAGAGTGAGTGTGCTGGATGAGTGAGGTCTTTCATGATGCAGGTCGCTCTTTTTCTGCATCTGGAGGTGTAAATGTCTGTGATTGTGGGGAGACTGACTCCAACAGACTTCTGTGCAGCCTTCACCACTCTCTGCAGAGCTTTCCTCTCTTCAACTGTGCAGCCTCCATGCCACACGTTGATGCTGGAGCACGAGGTGAGAACTGGGCTGCTCAGACCAGCACGTCTCAGCCGTCTGAGGAAGTAGAGTCTCTGATGACCTTTCTTGATCAGGCTGGTGGTGTTGTTGCTCCAGCTGAGGTTATCATTCATGTGTACACCCAAGTATTTGTAGCTGGAGACCACTTCCACTGCAGACCCACCTATTTTCAGTGGGGCGTGGGTGTGTTTGTTCCTTCTGAAGTCCACAATCATCTCCTTTGTCTTCTTCACATTCATGTAATGCAGTCTGTAACTTTTCTAACAATATATTTTTAACATATTTCTTCCCTCTGTCACTATCAACTGACGTTAGACAAAGTAATCTCTGAAAAAAATTTTGGTCCCCTTGCTTCTCTATCAGCATTTATAAAAACACTAAAAACACAGAGTGACCCGGACAATGACAGCCAATAAAAACAGAGTTGTTTGTCACGCCCCAACCCACGCCCCCGCCTGTCCCAGCGCCGCGCACGTTCTCATTCAAAGGATTGCAAAGCGATGCAGGACTGATTTGTATGTGACACAAATGTATTAAATATCCCTTCTTCATCCCAGAGCTGGACTTTTATTTTGTTTTTTTGCCAAAAGTCAAGTGATCGCTTCATCCTTCACTGACAGGAATGAGGAAGTCACGAGCGAATTAAATCATGTCCAACGTGGCTGCGTGAAGCTCTGCTGATTTCAGGGTGTTTTTGTGTTGTTGGACCAGTGCTTCATGGTTTTATTATATTTTTTAGAACGTTTTATTAACATATAATCACAGAACTTCGCAGCGTCTGCCACAGGACATGTAGTGGGGGCGGAGCATTCCAGACATTCCAGATCCACTGACAGAAATGAGGAAGTCACGAGTGAATTAAATCATGTCCAACGTGGCTGCGTGAAGCTCTGCTGATTTCAGGGTGTTTTTGTGTTGTTGGACCAGTGCTTCATGGTTTTATTTTATTTTTTAGAACGTTTTATTAACATATAAACACAGAATATTGAAGCGGCTCCGAGCGGACATGCAGCAGGAGGCGGAGCTGAACTCAAGTTCAACAGAGCACGGACTGTGGCTCCCCCTCAGAGCCATATATGGCTCTGAGGGGGAGGGAGCAGAATGCTTTTCCCTGCTGAAAATATTTCTAAGTCCTGAGCACAACAGAAACTTACACATAGCAGCTTTAAATTTATACAAAATACAGCTAACGTTTGGAAAAATAAATGCAAATTTGAAATATATTAGCATTTTACATGCACATATGAACATGTACGCTGTAGTGATTTGAGGCAGGTATTTGAGGCAATACGGTGTCAGCAAAGGAAAAGTTTACAAGACAGTTGTGAGACCAGCTATATTGTATGGTCTGGACTGGAGACAGTGTCATGGACAAAAAGACAGGAGACAGAACTGGAAGTGGCAGAAATGAAGATGCTGAGGTTCTCCTTAGGACCTACAAGGATGGATAAGATCAGGAAGGAAATCATCAGAGGTACAGTACAGGTTGAACAACAGGGAGATAAAGTTAAGAGAGGCCAGACTGAGATGGTTTGGACATGTCCAGAGGAGGGACCGTGGTTTGGACATGTCCAGAGGAGGGACCGTGGGTATATTGGTAGAAGGATGTTAGAAATGCAGCTGCCAGGAAAAGACAAAGAGGTGATGAATGGATGCAGTTAAGAGAGGACATGGAGGTAGATGCAGGACAAAGGACAGTGAGAGATGCTGGATGACTCGTTGTGGTGACTCCTGAAAATATATCTGAATAAGATGATGTTGTAGGAACAAATGTCATTTGAGGTGACGTAAAGTTGCACAAATAATTAATTGAGCAAAAGGAAATTGTTCTGTTTAATTACTCCAGTTTCTTCAAAGCAGTTTACAATGTTTCTCACTTCATCTACTCACACACTTATCCTGTGGTTCCTATGATGTGTTTTCGATAAACATCACTTTCTTATTGTCATACACCAAAAAGCACATTAAAGGCAGTAGGGAGTTTAGTGACCATGGACACTTCTGCATGTTGCAAGGTCTGTGGCTCTAACCCTTGAAATAACAATAAGAAGGAACTTTCCTATAGCTGGATCAAAGTTTGTCTGCAGAACCTTGACTTGAAAACTCTGTGAAACTCTGGCCATCAGAACCCTGTATATTTGCAGTATAATAAATTGTTTTTGTAATATGAATTAGCATGCTTGCACATACTGTAGTGTGTGATTCCTAACTACCGTAAGCAGCTGTGACTTTGAGTAAAATGCAACATAATGCATTCTAGTAGTACTGTATTTTCCAGAATATAGGTCGCGTCTTTTTGCCTAATTTGCATGCCCTGCAACCTATAGAGGTGAGACCTATTTATGGATTTTCCCACCATATTTTTTAGACCAAATTTTGGCTCAGATATGACCGTTTTTCATTTTGGCAGAAAATGGTGCAGTACCACTTTTGTCCACTAGGGGACACTTCCAGAGAGTCCACCGACCGTTTCCAGCTCATGTGTCCGAAAAAAAAGCCTCCTGTGCTCGGACTGACTCTGTCGCTGCCCGGCCTCCTGGTCTGGAGGTAACTACTGTTAGCTTTGTAGTAGTAGTAGTAGTAGTTTCTTTATTTCAGATACAATACAAGATCCATATATGTATATAAAAAAAGTAAGTTTGTTTGTTAGCTGTTTGTTAGCAAGATAAGACAAGAACCACTCGGCGGATTTTTATGAAACTTACAGAATGTAATCACTTTATGGACATTTACAAGTGACTAGCTTTATGAGATGTTTGAGATAAAAAAAAACACGATATTTTAGCTTCGTTGTTAGCGGTTAGCTACCGTAAACAGATACCTACTATTTAGATAAATAGCTCATAAACCACTTAGCGGATATTTTTTCTGCTCACAGAGTGTAATTATATGGCTTTAATTTACAAACTTGCCCTGTATGAAACATTTGAGATAAAATTTGATTTTTTATTCGTTGTTTTAGACGGACTCGTCTCTGTTAGCTTTCGTTTTATTTCCGTTTATAATGTTATAAATAGCTCATAAACCACTCAGCAGATATTTTTTCTGCTCACTAAGTGTAATTATATGGCTTTAATTTACAAACTTTTGCCCTGTATGAAACATTTGAGATAAAATTTGATTTTTTATTCGTGTTTTGAGAGACGGACTCGTCTCTGTTAGCTTTCGGTTTTTTTCTTTCGTTTTTTATTCGCAGCCTGTGTCAGTTGTCAATGTACAAACCGGATTCCAAAAAAGTTGGGACACTAAACAAATTGTGAATAAAAACTGAATGCAATGATGTGGAGGTGCCAACATCTAATATTTTATTCAGAATAGAACACAAATCACAGATCAAAAGTTTAAACTGAGAGAATGTATCATTTTAAGGGAAAATATGTTTCAAAATTTCATGGCATCAACAAATCCCAAAAAAGTTGGGACAAGTCCATTTTTACCACTGTGTGGCATCCCCCCTTCTTCTTACAACACTCAACAGACGTCTGGGGACAGAGGAGACCAGTTTCTCAAGTTTAGAAATAGGAATGCTCTCCCATTCATGTCTAATACAGGCCTCTAACTGTTCAATCGTCTTGGGCCTTCTTTGTCGCACCTTCCTCTTTATGATGCACCAAATGTTCTCTATAGGTGAAAGATCTGGACTGCAGGCTGGACATTTCAGTACCGGATCCTTCTCCTACGTAGCCATGATGTTGTGATTGCTGCAGAATGTGGTCTGGCATTATCTTGTTGAAAAATGCAGGGTCTTCCCTGAAAGAGATGACGTCTAGATGGAGCATATGTTGTTCTAGAACCTGAACATAGTTCTCTGCATTAATGGTGCCTTTCCAGTAGGGGTGCACCGATAAATCGGCCGGCCGATCGATCGGCTCCGATTTCCTTAATTTGGGGAGATCGGTGATCGGCCGTTCTTTAAATGAGAAGCCGATTTTATCTACCGATTTTATCTGCCTCAGCAAAGGTTGGAAAATCCTGAAAATTTAGGGTGCATTTTGACCTTTTAACACCTGAAAATCGGTATCGGCCAAAATCGGAATCGGCAGGTCAGACTTTCTAAAAATCGGTAATCGGTGATCGGCCAGAAAATTGAAATCGGTGCACCCCTACTTTCCAGACATGCAAGCTGCCCATGCCACAAGCACTCATGCAACCCCATACCATCAGTGATGCAGGCTTCTGAACGGAGCGTTGATAACAACTTGGGCTATCCTTGTCCTCTCTGGTCCGGATGACATGGCGTCCCAGTGTTCCATAAAGAACTTCAAATCGTGACTCATCTGACCACAGAACAGTCTTCCATTTTGCCACACTCCATTTTAAATGACCCCTGGCCCAGTGCAAACGTCTGAGCTTGTGGAGCTTGCTTAGAAATGGCTTCCTCTTTGCACTGTAGAGTTTCAGCTGGCAACGGCGGATGGCACGGTGGATTGTGTTCACTGACAATGCTTTCTGGAAGTATTCCTGAGCCCATTCTGTTATTTCCTTGACAGTGGCATTCCTGTTTGAGGTGCAGTGACGTTTAAAGCTGCAATATGTAGTTTTTGAACACGCTGGCACTTAGAAACATTTTGAACAGAGACACGTTTCTGGTCCCTCCTCACTCAGAGCCATATATGGCTCAGCTTCCACTCGCTCGCGCTGCAGCCTGGAATGCTCCGCCTCCTCTCATGTCCCGTCTCAGTTGCTGCAAAGTTCTGTGATTATATGTTAATAAAACGTTCTAAAAAATAAAATAAAAACATGGAGCGCTGGTCCAGCAAAACAAAAACACCCTGAAATCTGCAGAGCTTCAAGCAGCCACGTTGGACATGATTTAATTCGCTCGTGACAAATTAATCCACTTCCTCATTTCTGTCAGTGGAGGTCTGGAGGAAGAAGCGATCACTTGACTTTTGGCAAAAAAACAAAAGAAAAGTCCAGAGCAGGGATGAAGAAGGGGGATTTAATACATTTGTGTCACATACAAAACAGTTTTGCATCGCTTTGCAATTATTTCAACGAGAACCTGCGCGGCCGCTGCGGGCTGACAGGCGGGGGCGTGGGTTAGGGGGTGAGAAGTGAGAAGCTCTGTTTTTATTGGCTGGCTGTTTTTATTGGCTGGTTAACCGCGGGGCGCTCTGGTTTTTATAAATGCTTTTATTACCACCGGGAGACGCCAGATAGTTTTTTTCAGAGATTACCTGTCAAACATCAATCTATCAGGAGATAGTGGCAGAGTGAAGAAATATGTTTAAAAAATAAGTTACATACTGAAGCTTTAAGGGCCCGGAGATCACGAGCATCCAGTAGAGTTTTACGGCCTTGACTCTTACGCACAGTGATTGTTCCAGATTCTCTGAATCTTTTCATGATGTTATTTACGGTTGATGATGATAACTTAAAACTCTTTGCTATTTTACGCTGGGTAACACCATTCTGGTATTGCTGCACTATCTTTCTGTGCAACAATGGTGGAATTGGTGATCCTCTTACCATCTTGGCTTCTGAGAGACACCGAAACTCTGAGAAAATCTTTTTATACCCAGTCATGTTGTCAATTGACCTAATTAGTGTTGAT
>JBBPBX010072442.1:0-18065 GCA_038048925.1 Garcialebias charrua
CATCTACTGGATCTCAGCTAGCATTACCTGTACCTGAACCAATGCAGATTGGCAGTGGTGGACACAGACCGCTAGGGAGTGCTAAAGTGCTAATCCGCTTACAGTGGACCTAAACTTTTTGTCAGCGTTTTTGTGGTTTGACTAACTTTTATAATTCATAAGCGGATTTGTGCTATTTTTATTTAAAATGCAGTACCGCTAATAACTAATTATCTATCAGTAAAAACGAATACACTTATTTGTCAGGCTCTTATATGCTGGCTCGTATCTGCCAGCTTCACCGTAAAGGAAGAGAGGAGGGAGGGTTGGAGGAGCAGAGGGGAAGAACAGACGCGGATCTACCATGTAGGTAAATGATGCCGTTGCTTGGGGGGGCCCAAATCACCAGGGGCCCCGGCCCCGCCCCGCCCCGGCCAGTCACCTAATCACTAACATTGCTCATGCTTGTTAATGTACATTTAACATAAAAATAATTATAGTTACGATGAAAACGATCATTAAACGCAATACAAAAACCGGTCGATTTCTGTATCCCCCTGCTGAAAATGGACTATTCCATCTTGACATCTTCCGGGTCAGAGGTGAACTTGGATGCTAAACGTTGTGGCTAGTTGTTTTTTGCTCTGTGTCTTCATAAATCCGCAGAGAACCCCGCTGTTTCAAGCCAAATTAACGCGGCCGGAGGATTGTATTGTGTGTTCTGTGTCCACCACTGGACGGTGAGTCGTTTGGTTTTATGTAATTTTGGGTTCCTTTTATGAATAAATGCAGTGGCCTTACTCGCCGTGTATTTGAGATTTAAAAGTGGTAAAAGATCATTCTCATTTTGTTAATTTCGTGGCCGAATAGAATATATGTACGTAAAGTATTAAATAAATCCTTTGATTTTTGTAATTTCATCCTTTTAGGATCATTTTAGTTACTTTTCATTAAATCTGTTGACTGCCTATAGAAATTTTGATAACAGTTTAGTCCTGTGTATAAAGTAATGCTAATTTTTGTTTTGTTTATGACCTTGTTTAGGTCAGGGTTTTTTTCACCCCCTGTTCCCACCCAGGATGGCATTGGCAAGCTACCGGACCACCACAGCTGTGCGGTAGGACTTAAATTGCACCAAACTATTTGTTTTTTTCTGGACATATTACCCTGGATCATGAACTACAAACTACCAGATTATTGATTGATGGACCTTTAATCATCCGGGATTCAAGAACTGATTTAAAATAGAAAAAAAAAGAACTCTTGGGTGTAATCAGGGTCTGTTTTGTTGTGTGTATTTTTTGTCTATTGGTTATACTCAAAGAAAATGATTATTATTACAAACAATATTATTATAAATACCTTCCTGTCTATTGGTTATACTCAAAGAAAATGATTATTATTACAAACAATATTATTATAAATACCTTCCTGTCTATTGGTTATACTCAAAGAAAATGATTATTATTACAAACAATATTATTATAAATACCTTCCTGTCTATTGGTTATACTCAAAGAAAATGATTATTATTACAAACAATATTATTATAAATACCTTCCTAAGTCTATAGTACAATACAAACAACTTAAAACTTGCTTCTTGTCTGATGGTGTTTTATTTTAGAATTAGCGGTTTAGAATTAGCTTCCCCTAATTTTCATAAGACATTAGTGCTTTTGAAATTGTGGACCTAAATAAATTAATTAGTGCTTTAGAAATAGCGGAACTAATTTTTGGATTAGCGCTGCCCAGCACTGCAGATTGGCAGAACTAAATTAACAGCAAGTGAAATACAGAGACGTAGGACTGCTAACCTGTGCATGTATTGTGGAAATGAGGGACATTATATTGCTTCATGCCCGCTTTTGGGAAACGACAACGCCCGCCAATAGGATGGAAGTTATTGGTGGGCACTTCCTCTTTCACTTTCATGCGCAGATTAATTTTACCTACGGTTATTCTGTTTGAACAAAACCGTTTTCCTGTGTCAGCATTACCGTAAAAACCGGTCTATAATACGCAGTATTTTTGCTCATTTGAATGTCCAGCGTATTAAACACCGAAGAGTATTATTTATGGATTTTTTCCCATATTTTTAGACTCATTTTTCGCTCTGATTCTTCGTTTTTCATTTTTGGCGAAAATGGTGCAGTACCAGTTTCGGCCGCTATACGGGCGCTGTAGGCAGCAGCCAGCAGAGGACTCAGAGAGTGAAGAGGAAGAGGGGCCACTTCCAGAAGTTTCTACTTGCTGTGTCCGAAAAAAGACTCCTTTGGTCGGACTGACTCTGTCGCTGCCCGCTCCCTGCTGTGGATGTAGCTGTTTTTGTTTGCAAGATACCACTCATAAACCACACCGCAGATTTTTAAATCCAGCTGATTTCACATTTGGTTCAGCTCAGGAGCCCGTCTGCTATAGTGAGGTAAGAAATATATTTTTAAGCGTTTATTTAGCTAAATTTAAAAGAAGAAAGTGTCCGGTTTGACCCGCCTGGCGCCTGCATAAAAGTCAGCGAACTTTTTTTTAAAAATCCAGCTGATTTGAACATTTCGTTAAACTCAGGAGTACGTCTACTATTAAGTCAGCTAAGAAATATATTTTTTAAGCGTTTATTTAGCTAAATTTAAAGAAAGAAAGCGTCCGGTTTGACCCGCCTGGCGCCTGCCTAAAATTCAGCGAACTTTTTTTTTTAAATCCAGCTGATTTGAACATTTCGTTAAGCTCAGAAGCACGTCTGCTATGAAGTCAGCTAAGAAATATATTTTTTCTCGCAAAGAAATAATTGTTTTACCGTGTTTCCTTGTGAAGATCTTCGTACTCGCTTGCTTCTGTCGCCGCCATCTTGATTAGGGCAAATGAGGCGCTGACGCGTCGCGTGGTGATGACGCGTATTAAACACCGGGGCGTATTGTGTACATTTTTTTCTGGTTTATTATTAATAATTGGACAAAGCGCATTAAACACCGGAGCGTATTTTCCTCCGGCGAATACGGTAATTGACTCTGGTGCTGAACAGAATTTAATTAGTCATGATTTAGTCAAGAAATTTTCTCTCCCCGTTCTGGACATTGACCCAGTTTCTGTTACTGGAGTAACTAGGGAGACTTTAGCACAGATTTGTTTTAAGACTGGAGACTTGCATTTAATCATATTTGGTAATCACCATGAATTTGTTAAGTTTCTTTGTGTTTGATTCGCCCAAAACTCAAATGATTTTAGGGTTTCCCTGGTTAAAGAACCATAATCTCCACATCAATTGGGAGTTCGGCCGAATAGAGAAATGGAGCGACAAGTGTTTGAAGGATTGCCTTCGTTCAGGCATCTCCAACCCTTTGACCAGTGTACAAGAAACCGAGAACATTGATCTGTCCACCATTCCCCCCGTGTATCATGATCTGTCTCCAGTATTCAGTAAAATGAAGGCTCTCTCTCTTCCTCCCCATCGTCCCTATGACTATGCCATCGACCTTCTTCCTGGAGCACCTCTGCCATCTAGCCGTTTATATCACCTCTCAGGCCCTGAACGGGGATCCATGAAATCCTACATCAAGGAGTCTTTGGATTCAGGAATCATCCGCCCTTCTACTTCTCCACTGGGGGCAAGGTTCTTCTTTGTTACTAAGAAAGACAAGACACTACGCCCTTGTATTGACTATCAGGGTTTGAACAGTATTACTGTAAAGAACAAATATCCCTTACCACTACTTGACTCAATTCATGAGCAGTTGCAACCAGCCACTATCTTCTCCAAATTGGACCTACGTAATGCTTATCACCTCGTCCGTATCCGAGAGGGTGATGAATGGAAAACAGCTTTTAAGACACCCTTGGGACATTTTGAGTATCTCGTCATGCCTTTTGGCCTTACCAATGCTCTTGCAGTGTTTCAAGCATTAGTCAATGATGTTTTGAGAGACTTTATTGGTGATTTTGTGTTTGTTTACTTGGATGATATTCTCATTTATTCCAGGAATGAGGATGAACACGTCACTCATGTCCGGACGGTGCTCCAAAGACTGTATGAGAACCAACTTTTTGTAAAAGGTGAAAAATGTGCTTTTCACACTTCTTCTGTTGCTTTCTTGGGTTTTATCTGCAGACCCAGAGAAGACTAAGGCAGTGGTGGAGTGGCCGATCCCTGAGACCAGGAAGCAACTGCAATGGTTCTTGGGTTTTGCGAACTTCTACAGACGCTTTATCAAGGACTACAGTCGCATCGCAGCACCTCTATCACAATTCACATCCACCAACAGAAATTTCAGATGGACCCCGGAAGCCAACTCTGCTTTTGGTAAGCTAAAACAGCTTTTTTCCTCCACACCCATCCTCTGTCATCCAGACATCACTCGTCAGTTTATCCTGGAGGTGGATGCTTCCGACACTGGGGTAGGAGCCGTTTTGTTGCAGAGGTCGCCTTTGGACAACAAAGTGCACCCATGTGCATTTTTCTCTCGCTGTCTGTCTCTAGCTGAACGGAATTATGACGTGGGCAACAGAGAACTACTTGCTATGAAACTGGCACTGGAGGAGTGGCATCACTGGCTTGAGGGTACAGAGCTACCTTTTCTTATTTGGACTGACCATAAGAATCTCACTTATCTCAGAGATGCCAAACGTCTAAATCCCAGGCAGGCACGTTGGTCACTGTTTTTCAACAGATTCAACTACACACTGACTTTTTGACCGGGTTCTAAGAATGTTAAGCCCGATGTTTTGTCTCGCCAGTTTTCTCCTCCAAATGCCCCAGAGGTTGAAGAGAACATCTTACTCCCAGCTTGCATTGTTGGAGCACTCACCTGGCCCATTGCCCAGGAGGTTCGTGAAGCCCATCGTACGGAACCAGACCCTGGCACAGGACCTCCTGGTACGCTCTTCGTTCCCACCGCCATGAGGTCCAAGGTACTCGAATGGGTGCATACGAACAAGCTCTCTTGTTACCCAGATATTACACGTATGTTGTCATTAACCAAGACCCACTTCTGGTGGCCCACTTTGTCCCAAGACTTTGTTGCAGCTTGTCCCACATGTGCCAGGAACAAGACTGGTACCCAACCTCCTGCAGGTCTTCTCCAACCGTTACTCACACCCAACCGCCCATGGTCCCACATCGCTGTTGATTTTGTCACCGGCCTGCCTCCATCTGAGGGTAACACCACCATTGTCACCGTCATTGACAGGTTTTCTAAAGCAGCCCATTTCGTGCCTCTTCCTAAGTTGCCTTCTGCTATGGAGACTGCTCAACTCCTTGTACAGCATGTTTTTCGTATTCATGGTGTCCCTTCCGACGTGGTGTCGGATAGGGGTCCCCAGTTCGTTTCTCAGGTATGGCGCAGTTTTTGTGGTACCTTGGGGGCGTCGACCAGTCTCACCTCTGGCTATCACGCGCAGTCCAACAGTCAGGCCGAACGATGCAACCAGGAGCTCGAGGCCACCCTTCGATGCCTCGTTGAGGGCAATCCATCTGCCTGGAGTTGACATCTAGTCTGGGTGGAGTATGCCCACAACGCCCATACTTCGGCAGCTACAGGTATGACACCTTTTGAAGCTTCGCTGGGATATTTGCCTCCTTTGTTCCCCAGTCAAGAGTCGGACATCTCTGTGCCGTCAGTGCAGCACCATTTCCGACGTTGTCGGCGTGTCTGGCGCCAGGCTAAGGCAGCACTTCTCCGCACGGCCGCCCAAAATAAGAGGTTTGCGGACCGCCACCGATCTTCTGCGCCCTCCTATTAGGTGGGTAAGAGGGTTTGCCTTTCCAACAGGAACATCACCCTGAAGGACACCCCGAGGAAGTTGGCGCCTCGATTCATCGGACCTTTCCCTATACTCCGGATTGTCAACCCCTCTGCGGTACGTCTTCAGCTACCCGCTTCCATGAGGATTCATCCAACGTTTCACGTGTCCCAGGTCAAGCCCGTTTCTGAGAGTCCTTTGTGCCCGCCTGCCAGCCTTCCTCCGCCTGCTCGTCTCATCGACAACCATCCAGCCTTCACCGTGCGTGCCATTCTGGATGTGCGCCGTCGTGGGAGAGGTTTTCATTATCTTGTGGACTGGGAGGGATACGGCCCTGAGGACTGGTCGTGGATTCCTCGCTCCTACATCCTGGACCCCAGTCTGATCACCACCTTCTTCAGGGCTCACCCGGAGAAGCGTGTCGGGGCTCCTGGAGACGCCCCTTGAGGGGGGGAGGGTACTGTAAGAGTGGCACCTGCTGCAGCTCCAAGATGGCCGCCAATCACCCACAGCTGACGGTCATCCACCTGATGAGCTCCACCTGTACTTAAGGCTGCAGTCAAGTTCTACTCTTCGCTGAAGCATTTAATGCACATGCCCTAGGATTCTCCTGGTTCCAGCTCTCTGCTCGTCATGCTTTGCCCTCCACCCACTTGCCTGCCTCACTCGCCTTCTGGGACTCCATCTCAAGGAATTAAGGACACTCTGGAATCCTCCTCCTCTTTTCATCCAAAATCCAGAGGACCCTTGTATATTAGTAAATAGTTATTCCCCACTGTAATTAATAAACATTGTTACTTTTGCACCTTTTTGTATTGTGTCGTTCTGGGTCTCGTTACCAACTAGGTTACCTTTTGAGATCTTAACAGGTGGGCCCGCCTGACGGGGAACCAATCTGTGCCTCATCCAGGCTTGGCCAGCCTGGGACGGCCCTGCTGCAGGCTTTGACCTTTGCTCTTCGTCGAGTCCCGGCCGTTTCTGTGGGGGACGGCGTGTGGCCGAGTGGTGTCGAGGTTGCGCACCCCTGTGTTCACTAGCGTTTCTGGGTTGCATGAAAAGCTTTCTGGGCATCCCTTCACGCAAGGCCTCCTCCTGTTTTCTTCTCTGTTCCAGCCTGCTCTGAATCCTTTCAAGAACACAGCCGAAAAGCCCCGTGGGCTCAATGGGGTGATGGAGGAACGGGTTCCGCTGGCCCTCTGGCAGGTCTGTCAGTGTTAGCCACAAATGGCATTGAGCGATGACAATCTCAGCCATACTCCTCCCCTGAGGGATGGCAGCTGTCCCCATAAGGCGAAGACCAAAGTCTGTTGCCTTACGGGCTTCCTACAGAATGTCGGCCACCTTCTTTTTGTTGGAGGGCTGCTGGAGCTCAAGAAGCTTTTCCGCCAAGTAGGCTTGCATAATAGCTGAAGCGTTCATGGCGCGGACCGCGGGGCCTTGTGCTCGGTAACACTTTTCGAGCTGGGAGGCAGACACGCGGCAGGCCTTGCTAGGCAGAGTTGGTCTGGAGCCCAAAGTCCTGGGGGCTAAATGGGCCGCCAACATGTCCTCCATCTGGGGAATGTTGGCCATTTTGGCCGTCTCCATTCCGGCAACGTCCAGGAACTGGGAGAGGGGTAAAGTCATTGGAGCCTTTGGTTCAGCCCAGGTACGTGTCAGCTCCGTATGGAAGTCGAGAAAAATAGGTATCCTGTGCCTCGTGGCTGACTGCTGCTTGGCGAACCAGAAGTTTCCCGCCAACCTCGTTACTTGTTGTCGAGGGGGGGTTCTGGCCAATTAATCCAAAGCGTATCCGCTGCTCTACAACATCAGCTCGAACAGAGCGGGGACAGACACATCAGTCTCTGATTGACCTGCAACGGGATTCTGGGAGAAGTCCTCGTA
Source organism: Garcialebias charrua (assembly GCA_038048925.1). Lineage (NCBI taxonomy): Eukaryota > Metazoa > Chordata > Actinopteri > Cyprinodontiformes > Rivulidae > Garcialebias > Garcialebias charrua. The sequence continues at coordinate 7,596 of JBBPBX010072442.1, forward strand.
TTCTCCTTCGTCCTCATTTTCGGCTTTGTCGTCAGTTATCTCACCCGAGGCTGTTAGCGAGAGCTCATCTGCTCGTAACAAGTCCCTCGAGTCGAACTCAGTGGTGGAGTTCCCGACGGGGACAACCATGTCCATGCTTTCTCCCCAGTCGGCTTGACCACTGTCCTCCAGCTTAACAGCCTCAAGCTCCACAGTGGGAGTGAGCGCTTCGGTGAGGAGCTGTTCCCACGCCGCAGTGGAGCCGCCCATGGCTTTGACCACAAAGTCCATGCGCCTCCGTCTCACGGCCTCACGCAGCTGGTTACAGTGAGGGCAGGACTCGGGGGAGTCCAATGCTGTTTTCGCGTGTAGCATCCCTAAGCAGACATGACAGGCCTCGTGGGTGTCCGCCGTTGAGAGGGAATAACCACATCCGCTGGGGCAGGCTCGGGAGCCGGGGCTCGCTGGCCTGCTGGTCTTATTGGAATTCTTTGACTTCCTCTTGCTCTTCTCCGGAGCCATGGCTGAGAAGAGACGTCGAGTTGTAGCCAGTTAGCCGTCCGCTAAACGTGGTCCGAAGAAGTCCTCTCGTTGAGCTGCTCTCGGTGGCTAGCCTGCTAGCTCGTTAGCTACGCAGGTAGCGTGTGGCGCAGTTAGCGTCTCGTTGGCTGAGCTGTGAAAAGAGCAGAAGAAAAAACCTCGAAAGTTAAAGTCGATGACACTAGGTTAGCCTCCGCTAACCCAATGCTTTCAGGGAAGTTCTCTGTAACGCTCAGGGTAGGGAGCGAGCTCACCTCCAGTCGAGCTATCCAGTCACAGAGAGTCCTGCGAAGTTCAAGTGTGAAGCGAGGTGAAGGACAAAAGAGAATAAAGGTGGGGCATCAGCCTCTTTTATGCAAAGAGGGCGGGGCCTCCTTGCTGACGCTGATGCCCACCTGCCTTAAAAGGCGTGATTGTATTACTTCAGGTGAACCGCGCGGGGGCGCAATTCCCATAGTCATATGTTGCACTGAGTGGACTGACTGATAAGGGAACTTATTTTGCATCTATTTTACATATTTAGATGTAGGCATACCAAGGGAGGAGTTGCCCACTGAGCAACGTCTTTTTCAGGTCATTTCTGGACGTCGAAATCAGGTCCCCGACATCCAACAGACGTCTATATTCCTGACGTCTAAAAGGCGTCTACATTAGACGTCTATATTCCTGACGTCTAAAAGGCGTCTACATTAGACGTCTATCTGACGTCAATAACTTACTGTATTTAGCTTATTCTAATTAGGCTATTATATTTAACTTATTTTAGTCACTTTACATGCTGCTTGTTCATGCTATGCATATAAAAAGTATAATGAATCTACTTTAAAATTGCGTTGAGGCAAACAAATCTAGGGAAATACTTTGACCATCCGCAGCTTTAAAATCCTACAAACAGTTGGATTAAGTTTTACAAATCACTCCATAAATTTTACCTTTATCCTGTTTATTTGACACAATTTAAAGGAACAGCATAACACATAAAATTGAGAATTCCACCTTTGGTAACTTAAAAAAAAAGCTTTACATTACGGAACTTATCAACTGGTGGCAACACAAAATACACAAACAAATCTATAAAAGTACACAGCTCACTTGGGTCTGTACTTCACATAATTTTTTTTTTTTAAATGCCTTCATTCTTTGGCCGTACTTAACATAAACAATAATAATTTTTTAACATGCCTTCATTTTTGGTCTGTACTTAACAAAATTTTTTTAACATGCCTTCATTTTTCTTTTTGATAGCAGGCAGTAACAAGAGAAATAAAAAAGCTGTATAAAATTACAGTCCCCTCACCACAAAAATAATCTGTACAAAGTGTGCTGGTCATAATATTTTAAATAAGTTGTTTTATTTCAGGAATTCCATTCAAAAAGTGAAACATTCATTACACACAGACTGATATATTTCAAATGTTTATTTATTTTAATGTTGATTAAAACTGACAACCAATGACAACCCTAAATTCAGTATCTCAGAAAATTAGACTACTACTTGAGCTCAATAAAAATAAAGTATTTTTATAAATGTTGGCCAACTGAGATGTATGAACATGAAATGTACAATATGTACATCTTTCAATAGTTGGGGCTAAGGACCATGCTACCATGTTAATACTTTTCAGTTGGCCAACATCTATAAAAATCATTTTTTAATTGATCTCAAGTAATGTAATTTACTTATAATGAATTTGGAGTTTTCATTAGTTGTCAGTTATAATCATCAGCATTAAGATTATTTTTAAATATATCAGTCTGTGTGAATGAATATACAGTAATACTGTATAGAAGTTTTACTTTTTGAATGGAATTACTGAAATAAATAACTTTTTCACAATATTCTAATTTTATGCCCAGCACCTATTTGCATCTCCCCCCCAAAAATGTGTTCCTCAGTTCTGTGTGAGCCCGTATCCTCCACTTCTATGTGGCACGTTTTAAATGTCCTGTGTGACCCTATGTCCTCCACCTCTTTGTGGTGCATTAAATGTCCAGTGTCCATTTCTTTGTGGTGCATTAAATGTCCAGTGTCCACTTCTTTGTGGTGCATTAAATGTCCAGTGTCCACTTCTTCGTGGTGCATTAAATGTCCAGTGTGAAAGCCCCACCTCCACTTCTTTGTGGCACATTTTTTCATTCAACCTTTATTTATACAGGCTAACCTCGTTGAGCCACAGGGACTCATTTACAAGAGAGACCTGTCTCACTCACACCCAAGGTCATAGAGTCACCATCAGTCTAACATGCATGTTTTTGGACTGTTGGAGGAAACTGGAGCACCCGGAGAAAACCCATGCATGCACGGAGAGAACATGCAAACTTCACCCAGAAAGGCCCCCGGACCGGGATTTGAACCGGGGACCTGCTCGCTGAGAGGCAGCAGCTCTACCAGTTGTGTTAATTGTCCAGTGTGAGCCCATGTCCTCCTTTGCATGTTTTAAATGCTCTGCAGCATGAGTCCTTATAAAATCCTGTTGCTGCAGAATCTCCATTCATGATTCCATCTGCATTTGCAAAAAAACAAACAAAAACAAAAAGTAATTAGCAATATGCAAAGGCAATCTGGAAAATGCAGTGTCTTGCTGGGATCTCCCTGATTAATAAATAAATAAATAAAAACATCCATCCCAGCAAATGTCAGAGTCAGAGAGTCAGAGTCAGAGAGTCTTTATTGTCATTTGCACCGCATGTGGTACATGTGATGAAAACGAGATTATGTACACGGGGTCCCAGTTACATCTAACAACAAATGCAAGAGAAAAACAGTAATAACATCTAGAATTAACTACGAAAAACATCAACTAGTAATACACTAAGCCTAATATAGTGGGAATAAACTGCAGCACGAACATGAATTTGTATGAGCAGATGGTCACAGATGAACACAGCAACAAGAAAACAGATCAGCATCAGCATGATGTGATATTTTGCAGTGTTTATTTTTTATTTTATTTATTCATGAGTCTAACAGCCTCAGGGTAGAAGCTGTTCCTCAGTCTAGTGGTTCTACACTTGATGCTCCTCAACCTCCGTCCTGAGGGGAGTGGGGCAAAGAGTGAGTGTGCTGGATGAGTGAGGTCTTTCATGATGCAGGTGGCTCTTTTCCTGCATCTGGAGGTGTAAATGTCTGTGATGGTGGGGAGACTGACTCCAACAGACTTCTGTGCAGCCTTCACCACTCTCTGCAGAGCTTTCCTCTCTTCAACTGTGCAGCCTCCATGCCACACGTTGATGCTGGAGCACAGGATGCTCTCCACTGCACACCTGTAGAAGGAGGTGAGGACTGGGCTGCTCAGACCAGCTCGTCTCAGCCGTCTGAGGAAGTAGAGTCTCTGATGACCTTTCTTGATCAGGCTGGTGGTGTTGTTGCTCCAGCTGAGGTTATCATTCATGTGTACACCCAAGTATTTGTAGCTGGAGACCACTTCCACTGCAGACCCACCTATTTTCAGTGGGGCATGGGTGTGTTTGTTCCTTCTGAAGTCCACAATCATCTCCTTTGTCTTCTTCACATTCATGTGAAGATTATTCTCTTTGCACCAGCTCTCCAGATGTTCCACCTCCTGTCTGTAGCTGGACTCATCATTGTTTGTGATGCATCCCACCACCGCTGTATCATCTGCAAACTTAACAATATGACAGCCTGGAAGTGTGGCTGTACAATCATATGTTGATAGGTGGCTTTGAATTTTTGTTTTTGCCAATCACTTATAACACTAGTTAACACACTAACACACATTATTATTTATTAACCTTTATTTAAGCAGGCAAATCCCATAGAGATCACAGATCTCTTTTTCAAGGGAGGCCTGGACCTGAAGGCCGAACATGCATGTTTTGGATCTGTTGGAGGAAACCGGAGTACTCTGATAAAACCCACGCAAGCACGAGAAGAACATGCAAACTCCACACAGAAACACTCCAGGTCCAACCAGGGATTGAACCCAGGACCTTCTTGATGTGAGACAATAGTGCTAACCACTGAGACATCGTGCTGCCAAATTTGAGCACATCAGTTAAAAAATTGCTGCAAAACGCACTCGAGTTGCCAAACATTTTCATATCTATGGGGTGCCATTAGCAAAGTTACAAAAATCAACAGCAATATTTTAGTTTAGAGAAAACAAAATTTTCCAGTCATATTTCAACCATGTTATTAATACACGTCGTTCTAAATTAAATATTTAATTTGATAGCTAAATATCTAGTTTACAAAACTAAATACTGAACTTGCAAGTAAAATATTTAGTTCAGATGGTTAGTGGGTGGGTGAGCGTGTGTTGATACATACCTATCAAGAAATTTGTAGACAAAGTCCTTGGTGTGCTTCCTCCAATTCTGGAAATCTGCAGAACCTGTTGGAATAAATCCATGATATAGTTCACTGACACTTCAAAGTGTTTGGTTGTACAGTACTGCGTTATGCTCGGCTTTCCTCCAGACTTGTAAAACCTACCAGGGTAGCAAATTTAGAGTCACGAGGTGCTCCTCTCTCACAAAATCCTCCATGGTCTCCATCCTCTTTGGCACAGCTGGAGGTGGGATGTACACGGTGTAGGCGATCGCCGAGGTCAAAGAAGTTGAATACGCTGAAACACTGGGGGGGAAAAATAAAACAAAAACACACATTTCTTGATTACAATGTTATCTCTCCAACAGCAAGGTGGCTGGTTGATCATTTTTTTCCAAGTGTCTCACTGCTAACTGTTCAATACTTACCATCCTCAGGCAATGGGAATGCCCATCTTCCAATTTCTGATCTGGAAGTGGCATCGGTTTTCCATGAAAAAAATAATAAAATAATAATAAAAAATTATTTTGCAAGGCCTGATAAAATAAACAACGGTTTAAAGTGTAATGTATACCGGTACTCACTGGGCGTTGACAGGTCCTTGGGTTGAGGCGCTGCACTTGCTGAGGACAAAAACAAAAGATTATTCAGCGATGCAAAATAATTAAGATGAAGCAAAAAGGTGCATTAGCTGTGACATGTCCTAGGACCAACGCTCCACAAATTATATATATACCCGGTATATATATAAAAAGTAGGCCACACAAAAGTCTCTGCTCAGAGGCCTGCATGCACGCGCACAGACTGGGGAGATTTTTTATATTTTTTATTCGTCCATTCAGTAACTGATGTAGTGGACCTACCCAGGGTCAAATTAAGGTTTTTGAACTGTCCAGTGATGACCTTTACTGACCTCTCAGTAAAGCAAGACATTTACTACAAAATTATTCATTTAGCTATAATCTGATAACATAGTCACCAATAAGAGACTATTTCTATCTTTGATTTTAGGCTGATGTGATCAAAAGAATAACTTTTGTCATTTTCATGATGTGTGCTTTTAAGCTGTGTTATTCTGTGAGAGTTAAACTGTGTTTCACTGCTGTGTCAAAGGTGCAATCTCGGGTCACAGAGACTTCTTTTAATTTTGTTAATTCAAATGTTATCAAATGAATAATTTTATTTGTAAGAGCATCAGTACATTTTAATGTCAGATAAATCAAATACTCTGCTTAATTCAAAATGTTGTACATGGAGGATTTCTCCTCTCCTCTCGAACTTGCATGTGAAGATAAAAGGAACACTTTATCTCATTCATTTTAGCTTGAGCTCAGGACAATCTAGACACCCAAAGACTTTTGTTTTTGTCCTATTTAATAATCAAGCTATTATCATTAATAGGTCCCATATGTGATGCTTAATGACGTTGTTTTAATCAAACCAACAGTATTTTGTTAAAGTGTTAAAGCAAAGGAATCAGTTTTATGATAAAATGCTGACATCTGAAACTAACACTTTATCTTTCTGACAAACTAATCTTTTGACCCCCTTTCAACATGTTGATGTCATCCTCACATCAACTTATGATGCCATTCGGCCAATCAGAAAGAACACATTTTCTGGGTCACGTCTCAGTTAAAACCTTCACATCTTACTTTCTCTAAGAGTTTGCTGAGGTCCTCAACCCCTGATGAGGTGCCCCAAAGAACTGATGATCGTCTGGTCAACACGCTAATGACCATGTCATTCAGTTAAAGACTTATAACATGCCAAGTTATAAGCCATCTTCAACAGCTGAAAAGCTCTCTTTTATTGACATTCCTTTAAGGAACGTCTTATCTTGAACAACAGCACCAGGAGCTGCCGTTACTTTCGGTTCGAGTCAAGGCGCACGTCTGGAGACGCTGAGAATGGTAAACGAACTGACCAAACTGGACCGAGGGAGACTGACCATCTTCACGAGGTAACAAGTCGTCAAATGCTTTGCCAAGGGTACCAACGTGTAGCTTTAATCGGCCGGAGAACTGCCATGTTTCTGGTTAAAACACATCAAGATAACTCCCTGACTCTTAACTTTTCTTCCTCCATAAATCTTTCCTCCTTTTCCCTTTCCCTCTCAATCTTAAGCTGGAAACTATTTTAAGCTGAAATGCCCCTCAGACTAAATATGTGTAACATCTAGTATTTATGTCTGTTGTGTTAAATCAAGTGTGCTGACGTATTTGAATTGAAAGAAAGTGAAATCATGTCAATCAAGTGTAATGGTGTTAATTTAGTTGATTTATTTTAAATAAATGGTAGTGTCGCCTGGCATACCAAACTAAGTTAATGTCCATTGTCACTTAATGGCTCTGTTTATTTATCCATCATAAAGACCACAGAAATATTGGGTAAACTGAAAAAGAACAGAATCCGTGAACATTTACTATTCAATCTGAATAAGTAGATTAATTAAGGATAAAGAGGTCAGTATTAATATTTACCTCCTCATTAATTCTTACACTGATTACATGTATTGATGAAAAACATTTCCTTTTCACCTTCCAGCCTTGTTGATGATCATTTCAGTTCCCACATGGTCGAATTTGCCCCAGAGGTCCTTGTCATGTAGGACAACTTTGATGTCTTCCACCCCCTGTACAACAAACAGTTTGTGATTTGATTCACAGTCTTTACTTTACATTCTGAAGGGGAAGTTGGATGTGGTGAAAAGTCAAATAAATGATTATTTACACACTTGAGCTGCTACCTGCTGGCTGGACGCCTTCAGAGGACTGTCCTTGGTGGACTATTTTGGGGGGTCCGCGACTCCGCGCACTCCGAGTCCGAGCGCTCTGCAAGGTTGAACTGGTCCCCTCCGTTTGCCATGTCCTAAAAGACACGCACACAGGTTCCACACATGTTTGGAGTTTAACTGGTGCAATATAATTAGTGGGTTTCATCACAATGAGACATTTTGACACCAAACATTAAAGATTTGGGACAGTGGTCGTTTGTCCTCATCAAACTAACTCATAAACATGATTCATTTTGATAAGACCGCGCGCGCCACGTTCGGTCACATAACCTGATCAAGCTTAATCTGAAATGAGATTACACGAGATTATAAATAAACTAACTTCAGAAAAAGAGGATCATGAGGATCCTGAACAGTTGACAACAATGTGTGTTTGTCATGTGAATGCTCCATCAGGGATCGTGTCTTGAAAGTGCACGCTTTGTTTCTCAGGGGAGGATGGGGTCACAAAACATACCTAGGACACCAAATTCCAAGTCCAGATTAACACCACACACCTGACAGAAAGAAAAAAAAAACAGTTGTTTATAAACACAACTGGAGCGACATGTTCACAGAGATATTAGTCAGAATGTAGTTTAGACTTATCTCATTTTGCCTAGTCAAAGTAAAATTAGAGATAGGAGACATTTTAAAGCTTTTTTATTTCACATTTACTCATTCATTTGCAACTGAAAAGCTTTGGTCTGAATTCAGGTCATCTGGACAGTTTTTTTCTATTTTTTAATGCTGAAACGTTTCACCTTCCAGCCGGCTAATTCATCAGTCTAAACAAGCAGGTTGAATGAATGAATAATGGGGACGCATGCAGGCCTCGATAGTCTCAAAGCAAAACAAAGAAACAAAAACAAAACAAAAAAAAACTCGTAGCATACGGCTTACTTGCATAGAATAACTTATTTTCTAAACTGTACTGTTCGATTTTCTTTACATCGTCTGCCGCAGACGTAGATACAAGTTAGCTTACGTTAGCTCGTTAGCTCTAAAGTCAGCTCCATCGTTAGCTATGTACGTGAAACCACAGAATTCAAGAGAGTAAAGCTACAAAACAGAACCAATTACCTTCAACTTCTGAATGGATTGCAGCAAGTTTAGGACAGGAGTTCTGATGGAGATGTTCAATGTTTATCATCTAAAACTAATTACTCTGACCCAATAATTATAACCCAGCTCACTTATATCAAATATTCTCTGTTCCCTTTAAACACTTATATTTGATAGTACAAACATGTTGTTTGCTTTTCTCTGATACAGAAAAGACAGTCTTCTAGCCTTGACAATGTCTGGATAAGATGTTCTTGTAGGATCAGAAACACGACTTGTTTGTTTTATCTGTAAGACGTCAGAGCTTGTCAAACTCCACCTGCTTCTTGTTTAAATAGCTTGTCATGTCCAGTACAATTTGGAATTGTGCAGGACAATGTATTTGAGACCAAACTAAGTTTCAAAAGACATTAAAAGCCATTCCCCTTTGCAAAGTTGTTTGTCTGATTTAACACTGTTCTCTTGTTTATCTTTGTGTGGTTTTTATTAAGGTAACAGGGGTTTAAAATCCCCATCATTTTGGTGCCGAAAACCCATTCTCCCCACACCTGCTCCTGAAGACCTCTGAACGGAGCGCAGCTGCGAGGCACGGTAAATATGACAGAAAGTCCAGTGATTGGGTTTGTCTCTGGCCAGCTTCCTCTGTCCATGGTGCGGTCAGGGTCGGGTTGCCGGAGATTTCCAGACATCCACACAGGTCAGCAAGAAATGTGAGTGTTAAATAGTGTTTGTTGATATGTCGTTTTTAAAACAATTTGAGTACAGTAACAGGAACTATCACCCTGAGCCGATGATTTGAAATTATGAATGAGGTGTCTGCTTTTCGATAACTAGGCGAATTTTGCGCTCACGCTAGAGCCGATGATTTGAAATTATGAATGAGGTGTCTGCTTTTCGATAACTAGGCGAATTTTGCGCACACGCTAGTTGGCAGAACCAAGATTTCCGTGATTTATAAGCGAGGGCAGCCAAAAACACGCCAAGACCAGAAATGTGAGGCTGGCTGCCAGACCTTTAAATTGGACGTTTAGTGTGTCCGGCCAGGCGAGGAGAGAAATTAAGACAAGAACGTTTATTTTTATATTTGCGCGTCATTATGTACTGTATTTGTTTAGTCTTTTTATGTGTATGTTTGTTTCTGGAGCCCTGCACCTCTGCTTTTTCTTCCTCCCATTTTCCTCAGTGTGTGCATGTGTAGCTCGGCTCCTGTCTGTTATCTGTGGGCCTTCACCCCCCCCCCCACCCGAGCTGAGCCTGCAGCCTGTTTTCTGTTCTCTGAGAGTGAATGTGCAGGTACTTGGTTTTTGTGTCTGAGAAGTTGCTGTTTTGGAGGTGATTTCTGGATCTAAAAAGTTTTTCCAGTTTGACATTGATTTGCTCACATATATTAATAATTACTGTACACAAAAGGTTGTCTGTCTAAAAGGAAAAAGAAAAGAGATAGACCTTTAGTCAGAAAAAAAAGAGAAAAAATGTGGCTGAATGAATCTGAGAGACAAAGCATCTGAATAAGTTTTTATTTTATTTTAAAACAAGTACTCCCTCACTTTTCCCCAAGAACTGGACAGTGGCGTTTTAATTCAACCTTGCTCTCGGATGAAAACTTTCTAAAGTTTATTCAGGATGAGATACATTTTTTTTTTGCTACTAATTCCTCCCAAGAGATTTCTAGCCTCATAGTATGGGATGCTTTTAAGGCCTATATCAGAGGCCAGATTATTGCCTACTCAGCAAAAATAAAAAAACAGTCTACTTACGAACAGAATAACCTAATGCAACAAATCAAAGAGATTGACATAAAATATGCACACAATCAATG